>JAECUM010004569.1:0-142044 GCA_016617855.1 Megalonaias nervosa
AAATCTCTGTCAGAATCGCACTTGCATATCATTCTATATTTTTAGTCGTCTACTAAAATAATCCCCCTAACAAAATCATGAGGGTAACCAGCTCCCATCGACGGTGTTGCCAGAGATGAAATCTCCCGCGACGTTTTCTTTAAAAATATACTTTTCTTTCTACCACAAACAGCACAAATACTTTTTAGCATTATTTTATTATTTTTTGTTTTTTCCGTCATCTCATCCTTATTTTCTGTTTTAGTTTTACATTTGAGACAATATGTTGACATTATATATTTGTAAGTTTAGATAAAATTTATTGCAAGCTTTAGATAGCTTTACAAAAATTAATTGCAATCTCATCATTAGCGTGAGAATGTTGCTTATCAAACTGTAAAATAAACTTTAAAAAATTAGGATCTTTTGACATCTGTTTAATGAACATTATACAATAATATCCGCAAGCAGAAGTTCCAATAGGTTGAAGTTGATTAGATGAATAATATATTTTTTTATAATTTTTGTTTATATATTTTTTTATTACATCGCTTGGACGAAGTCCAAACGAGTCAAAATAATTATTATTATAAACTGCTACCCAATGCGTACCGGATCCGTCATTAAAATCCTGTATATTTATCACACATGAACTTACAGCTGACGGTGTTTTTATTGCTGCGAGTTCATCTTTAGAATAAACTCCATGAAATCCAGAAACTGCTTTTAACTTATCAAGTATATCAAAATTACTTAGCGATGTGATCGTGTTCCCGGCAATGTTAGACCACGTCCGATTCCTAGCAGATTTGGCAGCAGACTTCCAGCTAGTCCTGCTAAAAGTGGAGCGAACGGAATAATTCCTCCTTGTTTTGTTTGATTGCATTTGCGTTTTGGTGTTGGTGATTTTGTTTTCTTTTTTTTTGTTGGCGATTTTGTTGTTGGCGATTTTGTTTTTCGTTGTGGCATTATAATATATTAATTACATAAAATTCATAATTTTTTTATTCCACTACCCTCAACAGCTTTTTTTGTTGCTCCAGATATTGCGCCAGACGCTGCTGCTAGTCCTAATGTACCTAACACCGGTAACATTTTTGCAGCTAGTACTGATAATGCTGGACCAAGAAAACCACCTTTGATGATAATGTCGTTTGCCATCGCTGTTATTTGTGCAGCACTTAAATTTAAAACAAAAGGTTTTTTGCGATCGTATTTATTTGCTTGATTTTTGGTTAACATTAATTTTGTTAAGGTACTCGTTTAACATTAATTTTGTTAAGGTACTCGTTTTAGCGTGAGAGACTCCGTCTATTGGATTAATCTTTAATGATACCTGTTTCTGCTTTGCAATAGCAGCTGATAATTTTTTAACTTGACCATCAGTCAAATATATTTCTTTTACAATATACTTTGTCATCTTATATAACGATTGCAGATTAAACTTGGACTTCCATTTTACCTCCAACAGAATCTATTGTAACAAATTTATCGCTGATCACTAATGCATATACGTACAACTGCGCTGCTGGAAGTTCTCCTAATGTCCAGGTAATTTCAATATCAGCTGTTGAATCAACTAATCTCTCGCTATGTTTGCTAACATCAAAATAAAATATTGGATAAAGTGTACGAAATTCCTCTACTGATATTTGAGATCCATCTTCAGCATCTTGATATTTTTGTACTGCGTCGATTAAGTACATGTACGGTCGAGTAACATTTTTATTAGCGTCATCTGTAAAATTGCATTCTATCGCTCGTTCCGGATACTGCTTCGAATTTAGTCTAGCATATATTCGTCTAACATTAGCGTGGTCAAATATTGCATTATTTTGTTGTTGGTTACCACGTCGCGCTTGCTGTTGAAATACGACAAACAATTGTCTCGGCAGTTGTTCGCTTGACGTTGTTGTAACTCGCCACGTGTAGTCGGTAGTATTTGGAACTGTTGTTTGATATATTTTATGCTGCTGAAAATAAATTTTGTTTGTGTATTTATCAAGTATACTATTTAGTTCTGACGCTTTTGTGATTGACGGAGTTATACGCGGCATCCACAGCGCAAGTTTGTTTATGATAAACTGTACATCATCTCCACCTGACCTAAACAGACAGTCGTTTTGTTCTGCCCGATCTAAAATAAGTGTATGTTTAACTCCACGAAATACTTAATTATAATCACGACAAAAGCCAAATATTGAACTTAACGGAAGCATCATTGTAATTTGACGTGATCCTGCTGTAAGTGATCTTCGCCTAGCAAAACCTTCATTATAACGTGGATTTTTTACGTAAATTGTGTTGTTGATTAAATCTAACATTGCAACGGCATCTGCAGCCGCTCCTGGTGGAGTTACTCTAATATTATTACAAGCTGCAATAAGTGAGGCTCTCACAGCATCTGCGTTAGCGCCTGCAGCTGGTGCAGCTATACCTAGTGCATCTGCATTAATAATAAGAAAAGTTCTTACAATTGGAAGATCTTCGGCAGCATCAGCTCCGTGCATCAAAACACCTTTCGAGAAAAATTCGATTGATTCGGCTACACCCCATCCAGTATCTTTAAACCACATCATATTCGTTGCAGTTGATCTGGAGTAATCATCAGAAAACGAAATAATATTTAAAATTGTACTTGTAACTTGTAAGTGATTTGAAATATCTTCTATAGTTTGATTAGCTAGTTGATATCGAGCACTTTTGAATAAACACCAGCCGTTATTTATAAGAGTTACTTTTGCTCCAGCTGCAATTGCAGCAGGTGGATTAGCTGTTGTCATAATCTGACCGCGAACTTCTAACATTGCCTTATGAGGTAGTAGAAATACATCTTCATCTCGAGTATTAAATGTTCTAATACCGGTTTTATTTGGTTCATTAGAATTTTCATCGAGATACTCGACGTACTCAAATTCTGTTACAGTTTTATCGTCATCATAAGGTTCTTTTAAATCGAGATAATTTTTAACAGACATTTTTTATTTATTAGATTACATAAAATTTTATTTCGGCGCTGTTACTTTAGATATTAATTTTTGTATAATCTGCTCGCCTTTCGGTGATAAAAGTTTTTTCGTTGTCGTTATCATAGCACGTCGAATTTCTTTTGTTGGAGCAATTTCTGATATAACTTGTTTTATATCAGATGCAGACGGTGGATCTCCTTTTATTTTATCAGCTATTTTTTGTCCCACTGCAGTTCCAGCGGCAGATGCAGCCCCAGTTGCAAAAGCTTTACCTGCGTCTAGTGCAATTGGTGCAACTTTACGCGCGATTCCTGGAACATTTTCAATAACTTTAGTAAATATACTTCCAAAAAATCCTCCTACTATTTTTCTTCGATAAATTTTTTTTCTCTGTTTCATTATATTTGAGGTTGCATAATTTTTATTGTCAATCACGAAGTTAATGCAACACGTAGGTGTAAATAATATGTAACAATTTCGTTATTCATATCTATTTGTCTCCCCGACTGGTCTGTTAATTGCATTGTGATGTTTGTAATTTGATTCTCAGCTATAAGCGGATAATAGATAATATGCATCGGATTAATTTGCATAAGAGATCCTGGAGGAACTTCTGGTGAGAAACTGTAAATTGTTTGTCCCTTACTGCCTTTTGATGTGTGAGATCCAGATGCAATAGAACAATTAACAAGTATTGTGTTTACTTCTGTTATATTTACTAGCAGTTCACCGTCATATGTAATAGCCTTATCAAAAGCACTATAAACTTTACCAGTGAATCCTAACAGTTGTGAAATACTTTTTTCTCTTGGTTCAAAACCGATAGTTATATTTTTCAGTGTCATCCTAGCTCGTAACGTGTTATAATTCGCTGCCAACTCGAAATTATCAGCCACACCACCAGCTTTTGTTATTATTTCTTTTATAGCTGTGTTTAGATCAGGAATGTTATAAGCTCCTTGTGGAATTTTTAATCCTCTTGTTATAGGAGATATTGGAGATTCTGTAACCGGAATAAATGAAATTTCATCATTAACATCAGTTTTCACGTTAGCCATGGCATTCCAGCAAGTGCAGGAAATTAATCCAATCTCGTATTGTTTAGCAGGATCTAGTTGTATTGGTGGATTGTAATTTACTGAAAAATTTGCGCTATTTTCTGTCGTTTGACTCGAGTCTAGCAATATGGTTGTTGACATTGTTATTTATTATATTTTATAAAATTAAATCGCCTAGATTAAGTCCTTTGATTTATATTAAGTCGCGGTGTAAAGTTTCATACTCGTCAGATGTTAATAAATTTTCTGATCTTAGATGATCAAGTATATCAACAATTTCATTATCAATTTCAACACTAACATTACCAGCTTCTTTTGATGATATTAATAGCATTAATCTACCTATTATTTCAGAGGTTGATGTAAATATTTTTACACCTTCCCCAGTTTTTGATGATATAGATTTTTTATAATCTTTAACTCGATTATCATCGACTGATTTAAATTTCCTAGAAAATTTCCAACTTTTATTATATTCTCTTCTTCTATAATCTTCCGCTGCCTTTTTAAACGTCAAAGCAATAATATTATATCTCATTCTATCATAAAGTGGTTTCATATCATCAATTTCTGTAACCCTATTTATTTCATCTTTAGCAGCAATTCCGTCTCTTATTATTTCATCTAATTTATTGATTAATGTTTGATATTCTGCATAAGCCCAATTACGTATATTATCAATATTTTTTATATTTTCTTTATTTATAAATTCATCATACTCATCATCAGTTATCTTATTATTTGCTTTATTTATATAAAAAAGTCTTTTCTCTCCAACTTCTAAAAACTTTACAGTAATATCACCAACTCTTTGTTGCTCCTTTTCAATATCTTCTATTTTTTCTGATATTTTTCCTAATATAGTACTAATTTCATGTGAAGTTAGTTCTGCTAATTTTCTTTCAAAATAAACCGGATTATTAATCAGCTGGTTTAGTTCAGCTTGTTTAGCAGCAGGATCATTAATATGTTTTACAAGTGCCTCAGCTAATTTTCTTTTTTCCTCATCAGATCTAGCAATAATTTTTACAGCAGCTGCTTCTTGTTCTTTAAATAAACCAACCAAACCTTTTTCTTGTAGTTGCTTAAGTTCTTCTTCTGATAGTGGTTTAGTTTCAGGTTGTTTCCCAAGTATTGCTTCAGTAACTGGTTTGAGAATTGTAGCTGTTGTTTCTTCAGCAGTTATTTGTCCACGTCGTGCTTGCTGTACTCGCTGCTTAAATGCTGCTTGAGATTGAGCAAGTTTTTTTTAAATCTTCTATATGTTTTCTATATTTTGCTCGTTTGTCCATAATTATTATATATAAATTTTATAAAATTAAAACGCCTTACTGTAAGTAAGTGTTAATACAACAGCGAAACATTTTAGTTGGATCATATGTAAGTTTATCAAATAAGAAGAAGTTATATTTATCTTTTGTAGCTTTATGATAAAGTTCGATAAATTTATCTTTTGTTACGTCACCGCACTGTTCGTTCGCAATATTTCTAACGTCAATATTATCTAATCCTGGAAATAATATAAAACAACCGGTATTTCGCCTAATAAATCTGTCAACATTATAAAAACCTTGAGCTAAATAAATAGAATTACACTTTTTATTTCGCGACAGTGAAAAATATGATCTTATTTTATTCATCTCCGTATTATTTAGCGGAATATCATCAAAAACTACTATCTTATCTTCAGATGCGTCAAGTTGATTAACTGGAATAAGATCTTCTGGCTGTCTGATTATAAAAAAATCTTTACCAGTATTAAAATCATCACGAAGTTTGTCATTATATTCGTTTAGTAGCTCGTACTTATCTTGCTGTGGATTAATTGTGTAAATATAAACTCGATCGTAGTTAAAATTATTGCCGAGAAGTAAGTTCATAAGCAAATTTGTTTTTCCCGATCCAGTTCGCCCAACAATAAGATAATGACAATCTGGAAGTTCATTGTTATGTTTATGTTTCACCAACCGCTCGGTATCAAAGTTTAATATCGACGCCATCGTTGTTATATAATTTTATGTAATACAATAAATAATGTTAACAATTTTATGTAATACAATAAATAATGAGCTACTATACAAAATTTGGAACATTAAGAGGAAATTTGACTGAAGATTATCAAGTTGATTTACATAAGTACGCAACTATTGATCAGCTAAGAAATGAAATTGATAATTTATTAAATCTCACAAGCGTAGATCCAAATGAAGTTGTTATTTTCCAGGATAAACAAGGACGATTAAAGACAAGTAATATACAACTATCAGATGTACTTCTACGAATTCCTGCTGCAGTTGTTAATAATATTGTTACTTTTACAAATCAAGGTAAGATACAAGATTCCGGTAACTCAATTAATAATTATGTCAAAAAAGCTGGTGATTCATTTACTGGTAGCATTATTATGAACCAAAACAAGATTACATACCTTGGAAATCCAACCGAGGATGATGACGCCGCAACAAAGAAATATGTCGACGATCAAGGATCTAAGTACGTATTGGTTAATGGTGGTATAATGTATGCATTTCTTGATATGAATAATAATGGTATTATTAATCTCAGAAGACCAGAGACGGATTTTGATGCAGTTAATAAAAAGTACGTCGATGATAAGGAAGTTCCAATCAGTAATGAAATAACAGCACTTAAAAATAAATTTCTTAGTCACTTGAACGAGTTTACAAGTTTTCGCAGAAACATAAACACACTTAAAAACGAATTTTTTGGAAACCCATCAAATGTTAATATAAAACTTGATGATATTAATAAAAAATTAATTGATATAGAATCAAAACTTAATAAATTATATACGGAAAAATCGAGTTTAGAAAATAATATTAGTGAAATTAATAAGAAAATAAATCAAAATACAACCCCCCACAATTCGATTGAAAATATTGTATATACAGTAGCATCAGGATCATCAATGTGGACACCACAAAATAAAACTATCAGATATACCGCAGAAGTCACTGGCATTTACAGACTATCCGTATTTAGTGATGAAAGATTTGTTATAATTAACAGATATATATTTCGTAATTCAACTGATTCTCTCTCTGGAGTTGTATCTATATTACTAAGTAAAAGTATTGAAGAAACATTTATACTGAGATTAGATGATCAAACATTAACCTCAGTGCCTTATTGGTGGCATCTGGAATTTATAGATAAAACATAATAATTAATTACTTAATCAAACCAGAACCAATATTTTTTATAAATTAATATTATATAATGAAAAAATATATATTTGATTTCAATCACATTTCAAAAGAAATTCCAAAACAAGATGTGGATGCTCTAATGCAATATTACAAATTTTATCATAAAAAACTTTGGTGTGTGAAAAAATGTTACAAATATTATACCAAAATACTTCGAGTAATATCGTATTTACTGTTATTATTGACCGGATCTGGTATAATTTCAAGTGGTGCATCATTAAACCTATTTTTGCTGATATTATCAGGTATTGGTGTTTCTCTTGAAACTGCATGCAAAAAGATAGAAACTAAACTCACAACTAAAAAAAATAATTGTCGAACGGCTAGTATTATTTATAAAAAATTACTTGATCAGATACGATCTTATTTGCGGGGTATAAAATATGATATGGACGATTTAATACGCGAGTTTCGTACTATTGATAGTATTTTAACAGATATTTTACCAATGAGGGTTAGCAAGTATGAAAAAGATTATCTAAACAAGTATGATATAACATAAAATATTATCTAAACAATAAAATAATATCACTTACCTTTCTCGCTTTGTGAATATCCGCCCAAACGTTATGCGTTTTCGTTCAAGTGTAATAATTTCCGCATGATCTTTCATATTTCAAACTCCAGACCGCAGGTCTTCAGACTGATTTATAAAGCGCGTTTTGCCTTTTATAACCTATACTCAGTAGTTCGAGAACATTCTACGCATGCGCATTACGTACTGAAAAATTACACAATATCTGTTACTCATGCAATAGTTATTCTTGTATGTTACCTGTAAATTTTACTTCCTTATTAGGTAAACAAATGCCGTATTTCTACTGTTATACCCGATAAGTTACCTGTGAATTTAACTTCCTTATTAGGTAAACAAGTGCCGTATATATACCTTATTAGGTAATGTAGTTAAAGTTTATGTGTAGAGGGGAAAAGTAAAGGGGTGGGAGTAAGAGAGTAGTAGTAAAGGAAAAGCCGATTATAGGGAGGGAGGTGGGGGGTGGGAATTGGGTGTGGTTTGGGTGGGGTGGGCTAGAATCGGCCTTTATCTTTACTACTTGGATATTACCACTAAAATATTTTTTTCCTCTTTTATTTAAACAAGATAACATATCTATAAATGATTTTAATATCTTGCCTAAACAAACAATAACATTTCCTAGCGATTAATCAGTGTATGAGTATATAAATGCTTCTTTAATACTTTTTAAACAAATGTTGGCTTGCCACCATATTCACAAAAGTTCAAAACATCACGTTTATGGTCATAACATTTAAAGTTTTGATAAAAACCTGGCTCCCAACTAATCTCGAAAGGTATTAATGCTTTTATCCAAACAGTAAAGACACGAACATATGAAAGCTACACCATTTGGTCCTATGTTTATATTGTAATCTTAAAATAGCGGGTTCATTCTCACAGCTTAGTCAACTGTTTCGAACCTGTTTAAAATACCATGCAAGGTTATAGAGCAAAGGGAAAACATTAGTGATTATTACATTGTGCTTATAAAAACGCAAGCTAAGGATCCACACTTAAGTAGTATACATAGATGAGGGTTTGAAACCAAAGAGGGTTTTAGGTTAGAAAACCCCCACCCCCTTAAGAATAAATATATTATGACATTTTTTCACCACCTTAGAGACCCCCTCTCCCTCAAAAAACCACCCTCCAACAAATTTTTATCTCAGAAAATGATGAAAATTTTAAAACCCAAAGGGGATTCTAGACCAATAGATCTTTTCATATTAAACAAATGAAATATTATATATAATGTATCATAATAATCCAATCCGACATGTTGGATTTGATCTGACAAACAAATTTTGTAAGAGATTTAATTCAGTCAAATCAGCCTCATGCTATACTGGTATAAAACCTAAAATAATAAGCAATTGTATTAAAAATGTTGGTTACCATGTATCTCCAAAATATGGAACAGTATGGTTATTCGCAACTGAAAATGACGAACGAATAAGAGGTTGGGCAGATGATTTGATGACATTTTTTGACAATATGGTTGATATTTTATTTGATAATGATATTTCTAAACATCTACAGTGTACGTAAGCAAGGTTCCTATCTCCGAGACCCCCTACCCCTCCAAAACTTTCTATGTTAACATTTTGTAAAAATTATGTTAGAAAAATATTTTCATTCACCTGTTCATAAAATCCTTTAGCAGAATGGCCATGAAGAAAATTTTGACAGCTTTTTATATTGTTATTCTAGGAAAATCCATTGGAAATATCTTTGACCTTGATTTCAGTAGGCGTTTTATGAAAATCCATTGCAAATGACCTATCTTTGACCTGAATTTGGCGTTATATTTTAGGAAAATCCATTGGGAATTCCCTATTTTTAACCTTTCAAAATGATTACATGATCTAGTTATTATAGAAATTCCGTGTGGGCAGACGGCATACAATATATTATGACGCTCTGATTGATTTTATTTACAGCAAGACAATTCAATGGCAAATATATTAGTTGTGTTCAAGTGGCAGCTTTCTTAGAGGGCTAATAAAGGAAACTGCTCTGTCTGATCGGATATCAAACGAATAGACTGCAATTTATTTTTCATCATAGAAAACCAAAGCATTTTATCAATTACTCGTACACGAAAACATTTTTTTAATATATTTTCACAGAATATGAAGTAGTATATGAATGAGGGTTTGAGACACTTTTATCTGTTTCCATGGATCAAACATTTTATCGTACAAAAAAATGATGAAACCTATCTCGTAAACAAAAATACAAGGAAGAAAGACAGTAATTTTTTAAAGAATTTCATCGCCTATCACTAGAACATCAACATTCGCTATTAAGTATAATTTAGTTTCAAAATTGTACAAATAAAATTTAATTCTACCGGTTACTTTTCGACGACATTCAAATAGTTCTTTCATTGCTATCTTATTGAGAACATACTTGCTACCTTTTGCAAAACCCTTCGACCGGTCTAAGTCTATGCTAATTTTTGTATACAGCTGTTGGCTGATCGGATCATGAAAATTGTCATATTTTAGTGCAAGCTCGTCTCGCAAACTTTCGAGATAATTAAAATATTTGCTATCGTCTGATCTCATAAGGGAGAGTTTGATTCTGTCAAATTTACTAAAACAAATACCTAAAATTTCATCGTTAAACTCAAATGATAATTGCTGGTTATTAGCCATTATTATTTTAATTTTGCTATTAACACCATCGACTAATGTTAAATTTTCGAACATTATTTCTGATGTTTAGACAAAATTACTTGCATAATGTCCAAGTGCTAGTGTATTAATTCCGTCCCTGCAATATCTTTTATCATCAAAATTACTTAGTCCCCGTTTTATAATTGTATCCGTTTCAAGTTTATGACTTGTTCTTATAACATTTGTTTTGATAAAACTGACGCTATTGTTTAGCGCTGCTTTAAAATCGTCAAAATTCATCATCTTTTTCACATATCCTCGAGGAAAACCTTTTGCTTTTTTTGTAAGTTTATTGTCATCTAATATGACAGCATACATTTTACTTTTTAGTCCAAGAAATTCCCTAACTGGCATAAACATAAATTCATCTTTCATTTTTCCAATAACTTTCTTATTTGAATTATCTTGAAATCCACTATATGCTGGATAATTGGATAAATCGAACAAATTTTTATTATTGTAAATATCCTGATAGACATCTTCACATTTTATATTATAAACTAGCGAGTCTGTATCAGTAAATAGCAACTTCGAATCTGGCCATTGCTTTTTTGTAAAATTATAGTGAAAATTGTACATCAGCCACTTTGATATATCAAATACAGCTGCACCACCATAAACTGGTTTATTTAACTTTAAATTTGTCTTTCGTCGTTGTATTGCAACAAGATTTTCATTAAATATTTTCATACTAACAAAACCATCATCGTTAATTAATTTATTTCTGCGACTTATGTCATTTACAATTTTTCTAATGTTTTCCATTGTCTTTCCAAAAACTGAGTTGTTCATTAACTTGAAAAAGTTTTTCTCAAATTCGGTTTTAGCCACAGCACGACGTTTCGTATTTAAGTCAATATAATTTGCCATCCACCTCGACTGATTAAATTTTAGCACGCGATGGACTTTACTCAGAATTAGTCCAGCATCTACTGCTTGTTTTAAATTTTTGTAATGCATAATGTAATTTCTTTTATTTAACAAATCTGGAACTAACTTATTAACAATCGAATTTTTTGCTGGTGTCGTTGCTCGTTGTTCAGGCGACAATAGACTTTAATTAATCATCATAGACTCTGCACAAAACGGGTAGTCGTTATGTAGATCATGTAACGAACTACGATAATCTAGATCAACTTCAAGAAAGTATGAAATATCGGAAAAATTATTATTAATTTTTCTAGGTAAATCTTTTTCAGTTTCTTTAAGAAATTGATCTGGAGTTATCCAATGAAATCCACTACACGGAATTGGCTCTGACATCGCAAAACCATACAAATTATTAGAGCACAGATAAATAATATAATTGGACGGGAGATTTTTATCATAATTTTTCAGATATTTGTTATTAGCAGCTGTATATTTTTTTGTTATAACGCTAATTCCGCCTCTGATACCTTTTTCAATATAGTTAAACATATCAACATCAGTTAAGAGATCCAATTCTATCTTACTAGTTTTCAGTAGAGCGTCCCATGACAATCCTGGCGCAGAATAATACCAACATGGGTCTAATCCATAATTTTTATAACTAACTTGACGAAAACTTTCAAAAACATCTGCTAGTAGTAATACATCTGTTTTCAAATATAAATCGTGATAATCACCAAACGTTTTACAACTAAATTTATTCCAAATATCTTATGCATATTTGTACTCGTCATCTGTGACATTTTCATTTTTGAGTTGCGAGTAAAATTTATCTTTATTAGGAAGAGAAGTTTCATCAAATCTGCTCCAGTCGTCGAGATGCTCATACGGAAACACTCCTTTTCTTGTCAGTAGATTAAATTTATCTCCAAAGCAACTCTTTAGGTTATAAAACTCGCTACCAGCTTTTACAGCATTTTCTACAAGATCGTCTAATGATACTAATGTAAATTGCAGACTGTCAATAAAACGTAATTTGCAGAACGTAACCGACATATACTTTTCAAAATTATTTGGAATACATTTTATTACGTTATTTAATTTTAGTTTAGCTTTAATATTTTCATCACCAAAAGCTTCTACAATGATATGACTGTCATAGCCACGAAAGTTATGTAAAACTACGGGAATAAAATCTGGAGCATGAAAGTTTAAATTACAGCTGTTATGAGCTGCTCCACGATATTGGCCGGTCAAATGACAATGATCTCGCACTCCGTTGGAGTCTACCAGCAACTTTTCACAAACATGACAATTAACTGCCTCATCGAAATCAAGTTGTTGTTTAGACGTTATTTTCATCGGAGCTGTTTTAAATAATCTGTTAGAAATTTTATTAATTTCGTCTATTAAATTTTTTAATAGCCATACAGCAGGATTTTCACCTCTATATAACTTTATCGGAGTTGAAAATTTATCGTTAGCGCAACAAACTACTTTATAAGCTACTCCGCAAGGAATATGATGTTGTATTTTTCTAGTACTGGATTTATTCGGATTATTTTCTGCTCCAACCACAGGAACGAGTAGACATTCGAAATCAGCGTAAATAACGAAAGGAATATTTAGTTTATGATCACAATTTTTAAATTGTAATATTTTTTCTTTTTCGCAACGCATAGTTATTCTTTGAACATTGACTCAGTACCTGAGATGCTCCTGCAGTATTTTATTGCTAGAAAAACCATGCAGACATCTATAACAGAAATATTTTTTATTTTTATTTTTGCTATACTGTCTGCCAACTAGGCCGTTAAAGTTTTTTATCCAACAATAATGTCTCTGATAAAATAATAAATTTATTGTATTTTGTGTAGCATTTTCTGAGATATATCTCGGGTAAACGTTTTCTCGCTCATCTAGTCCGAAAACATTTACTGAGATACTGTTTTGTTTTTCAAACTTTCGTATTTGATTTTCTGCCACTGGAAAAGTTATTCCTAAAAAATTTAGTTCGTCTTTGTATGGCAAACACTTTTCAATTCTGCCGGGGTGATCACACTGAGAATGTTTTGCAGAAAGAATAGACCATTGAAAACATTTGTCATCATTGTTTTTGACATTTATACAGCATCTTTTGTTTTTAATTTTTTGAGGGAGATCGACGTACAAACTACCGCGAATTACGTTATATTTTGCTGTGCGAAATAAAACTTCTTTTATCATTTCAAATTTCCAACCCGATCCAGATGCAGTAAATTCTTCTAATTTTTTGTTTAGTTCTTGATGTATTTCATCGGCGACCATGGCAATGTCTGTTCCAGTTAATATTTTTCTTGATTTTGCTGTTAGATATGGTTCTGAAATTTCGCTGTCAAAACTTTTTCTTTCAAAAATTGCATCAAGTACATCTTCAACTGCGTGTAACTTTGATAAAATCGTATGATGTTGTACTATAAGTTTGATATTTTTATGAGCCGCAAGTTCTTGAGCTATAACTGGTTGCAAAAGATGAAATAAATTTGTGGAGCTAAAATTTGCTAAAATTTTTTGATCATCAAGTTTGTAACTATTATCATAACCAGAAAATGCACTAGCAATTTTTTCAGATTTGATAATGTTTTTTTTAGCAATATCCCGCAATTTTAACATTATATATATATATATATATATATATATAGTAATATTTTATATTTAATTGAATTTTTTATAAGATTCCTAATTAGAGATATGTAAAACCTTATAGTATCATGACAGAAATTTTGAGATATCTGAGATTGACAGTGGAAGAGCAAGAAATATATCATGTACACCCAAAGTACAATTTATATGCAGCAAATATGTTAGGTGCTGTTATTAATATAGAATCCAAAAATCTGTTGGCATATCAACTCCAGCTGGAATGATAATCTCAGTAAAAGGCGATAATAAAGAAAGGACTAAAATTTTTGGAAAAGATTTTATTTGTACTTTGTTTTGCTATGATATTCCAGAAGGACAACGAGTATACAGAGTCAATGGCACAATTGCTGATGATAATATTGAAACTTTAGCATTACAAAATGAATTTCAACTTCATCCAGTATTTGATCTATATGAGGCAAATGATAAGGGAATTATTAGACATAAAAAAACAAAAAAGGTTGTTTGAAATTTACAAAGAACTGGATATCTTGATGTTACTGTACGTAGAATTAAAACTGATTTTATTAATTATAAATCACACAGGTTTGTGTTTGAAACTTTTAACGGATTAATACCTAATGGTCTAGTTATTGATCATAAAAATGGTATTAAAACAGATAATTGTTTGGAAAATTTAGATGTGGTTCCACCAAAAGAAAACACAAGACGTGGAGCAGGTTCTGATGGTTCTAATTTTAAAAATCCAAGAAGATCAGTTGTTTCAATAAATTTAGAAACTGGAGAAAAAATAAACTTTAGATCATTAGCATCTGCAGCAAAATATCATAAAATTAATCCAAGTGCAGTAAAATTTGTAGCTGATAATGTAACAAACTCAGCATTGTTAATGTTGACATTTGATAGATTTAATTTTAAATACGATAACTAATGATATTTTCTAGATCATTTCGAGTAAGACAGTTATGACTAAATTCCATAATATCGACGCGATTAAATCGTAATGTCATCATTTTATTTGTATCAAGTTTCATTTTTTCTGCTGCTGTTAATAAAAATTTGTCAGATTTGCCTAATGTTATCATAACATCAACAAAATAAAACCTATGTCCCAACAAACAATTTCGAATAGCCTCAGCTAATTCTTTGTGATTTAATATATTAACTCTTTGATGATATTTTATTTCTCCGAACATCCTATTATTTATTAATTAGATAAAAGATTATTATAATAATGAACTTAATTGAGAGACTGGCTAAATTATATTCGGGAGATTTTGTTTCATTTTTAAATTTTACATTATAAAATATTACTAATGACAGATTTGCTGGCTATACTGAAAAAGATATTTTGCATAACTATGACGATGACGAAGATGATGTTGTTAGTAGTAAAAAAATTTAAGCAGACCAACAACTGGACGATATGATGTTAAGTACCATATTGCTAAAAAAATAATAAAATTTAATTTTACTATCACAGAGCATCAAATATTTTGGCAGCTTATAAAACTCTTTTTAAACGTAAAAATAACTGGACAACAAAGAAATATAAAATACGATTTTATTTTTGTTAAAATATTTAATTTAATGCCAGTTGATGATGCAAGAAAATTACATTTAATTTCTTTATGTAAACCTGTTAAATGTAAATCAGTGCTAATAAAATACGAAGAAATTTATAATAACATTATTCGATCATTATAGATTTAGTTTGTACCCAGCTATTAAATTTATCGCTATACCCACGCCATTTGACTAAACTTTTGTTGCCGCGCTTTTTAATAACTTTTTCAATAACAAATATATCTTGTTCTGTTTTCTGAAGTTCTTGCTCGTAAAAACTGCCAGTTATAGGTTCACCTAATAAATCTTTCAACGAGAATGTAACTGGTATTGTTAAAAGTACTTTATCAACAACAAATACTTCTTCGCTCCAGTTATGAGTATATCCTTTCTCAAATGTTTTTTTCGTCAGAGAAATTCTAACTTTATCACCAACTTTAAATTTATGTCTCCGGTACATTTTTCCGTTTGCTAATATTGGATTTGCAACCGCGTCGTTTGGCGACATTTTTCTTTTGCCTAGCGAAAGGGATCTGTGTTTCGTGTTATTATACTCGCCAACAATTTTCTGTAAATTGTCAATATATTTACTCGTATTTTTAGCTGTCAAATACTTGTGGATTTTTTCGTTGAGCGTGCGATTAAATCTTTCAACGATGACGCTTTTTCCCTCATTTCCTGTGATATCTCTTTGGAGCGCCATCGGCGCCAACGTTAAATTGAGCTAGATTTGAGACATCAACTAAATCTATCGCCCAGATGTCATCAACGACATTTGTGGCAACTTTACGTCGCTGAAACTTTTTTTTTAGGTTTATGTAGCTGAGAAGCTAGTGTCTCTGAGGCAAGATCATCACATAATTTTTTTTTTTACCGAGACAAAGTTTATATTTTGCTCCAATAAAATCCTGGACCAGCCTTCAGTCGTCTATTAAAATAATTTCTGGATAACCCGCTCCGGACAACTTTGTTTTTGGTAAAAACATACTTTATCTTTTTCCACAGATTGCACAAATAATTTTCAGCATTATTCTATTATTTTTTGTTTTTTTCTGTTTTTTCATCTTTATTTTCTGTTTTAGTTTTACACTTAAGACAATATGTTGACATTGTATATCAGTGAGTTTAGATAACATTTAATGCAATCTCATTATTAGCGTGAGAAGGTTGTTTGTCAAATTGCAAAATAAACTTTAAAAAATCTGGATTTTCGGTCATCTGTTTAATAAACATTATGCAATAGTATCCACAAGCAGAAGTTCCAACTAGCTGAATTTGATTAGACGAATAATTTATTATTTTCGCAAGAGACTTCGTCTCTGGAGATTTTGTCTCTTGAATTCTACTCATATATTTTTTTATTGCGACACTTGGTGGAATTCCGAACGAGTCAAAATAATTGTTATCATAAACAGCTACCCAATGTGTGCCAGATCCGTCATTGAAATCTTGTATATTTATAACACACGAACCTGGAGACGCTAGCGTCTCTGGCGATGGAATCGCCGTAAGTTCATCTTTAGAATAAACTCTACTGAAATTTTTTTGCTTTTTTTAGTTTGTCAAGTATATCAAAATTACTTAACGCAGACTTCATCTCTTTGTTCCTGGCAACATTAATCCTCGTCCAGCTCCTAACAGATTTGGCAATAGACTTCCCGCCAATCCTGCTAGTAATGGAGCTATTGGAATAAATCCACCTTTTCTCCTCAGTCGTGTCTTTTTTTCGTCGTTGCCTTCTTTTTGCTGTTGTCTTTCTTTTTGCTGTTTTTCGTTTTGGCATTATATTTATCAGTCACATAAAATTAAACTTGCAAAATTGTTACCATCGACATTCATACGAAACATTAAACTAAACGAAAATTTTCTTTATTCCATGACCTTCAACTGCCTTTTTCGTTGCGCCAGATACTGCTCCAGACGCTGCTGCTAATCCTAATGTATCTAACTCTGGCAAAATTTTAGGTATTAACGTTCTGGCCATTACAGATAGTGCTGGACCGAAGAAACCACCTTGTTTTGACATTGCAGTTATTTGTGCTGCACTTAAATATAAAACAAAAGTTTTTTTTGCGATCACATTTATTTACTTGTTTTTTGGTTAACATTAATTTTGTTAAAGTACCTAAAACATCTGCGGCAACACCTTCAGTGTTGGGGTTGACCTTTAATGAAACCTGCCTCTTCTTTGCAACAGCAGCTGCTAATTTTTTAACTTGACCATCAGTCAAATATATTTCTTTTACAATATATTTTGTCATCTTATTATTAAAGTTACAGATTCAACTTAAAGTTTTTCAATCTTGGACTGACATTTTACCTCCAACAAAATCAATCGTAATAGTTCTGTCGCTGATCACTAACGCATATAAATATAAATGCGCTTCTGGAGCTCCGAGCGTCCATGTAATTTCAATATCAACAGTTGAAATTACATCTTTTTCATTTTGTTTACTAATATCAAAATAAAATATCGGATAAAGTGTACGAAATTCCTCTACTGATATCTGAGATCCGTCTCCAACGTCTTGATATTTTTGCAATGCGTCGAGCAGGTACATGTAAGGTCGAGTAATATTTTTATTAGCGTTATCTGCAAAATTACATTCTATTGCTCGCTCCGGGTATTGCTTTTAATTTATTCTAGCATATATTCGTCTAACATGAGCATTATCAAATATCGCATTATTTTGTTCCTGGCTGCCACGTGATCTTGTCTCTGAAATACAACAAATAATTGCCGTGGATTTTGTTCAGTTGACGATGTTGTGACTCGCCATGTGTAGTCGGTGGTATTTGGAACTGCTGTTTGATATATTTTATGTTGCTGAAAATGAATTTTCTTTGTGTGGTTTTTAAGAATATCATCTAATTCGAGCGATTGTGAAACTGTCGGCGTTATTCGTGGCACCCACAGCGCAAGTTTGTTTATGATAAACTGTACATCAACCCCACCTAACCTAAACATGCAGTCGTTTTGTTCTGATCGATCTAAAATAAGCGTATGTTTGACTCCACGAAATACTTTATTATAGTCCCTGCAAAAACCAAATATTTTACTTAGTGGCAGCATCATTGTAATTTGACGTGATTCTGCTGCAAGTGCCTTTCTCTTAGCATAATCATCATATTGTAGCGTTTATTTCTTACGCTAAATGCGTTATTAACTAAATTTAACATTGTAGTACCGTCAGCAGCCACAGCTGATAGTGCTATACCAAGATTATTACAAGCTGCAGTAAGTGAGACTCTTGTAGCGTCTGCATTAGCGACTGCATCTGGTGCGGCTATACCAAAATTGACAGCATTAGCGATAAGAAAATTTCTTACAATTACAGCATCTGCAGCAGCATCAGCTCCAGCAGCTAATGCTGTTCTTAAAAAAATTTATTTATCGCAGGAATTATTGCACCACTTCCGGTGTCTTTAAACCATATCATATTAGTTGCAGTTGATTTGGAGTAATCATCGGAAAACGACATAGTATTTAAGATTGTACTTGCAACTTGTAAGTGACTTGAAATATCTTCGACAGTTTGATTGGCCAGCTGATATCGAGCACTTTTAAATAAACACCAACCATCATTTATAAGAGCTACTTCTACGTCAGCTGTAATTGCGGCAGGTGGAACAGCTACTGTCATAATCTGGCCACGACCTTCCAACATTGCTTTATGAGGAAGCAGAAATACGTCATCGTCTCGAGTATTAAATGTTCTAACGCCAGCCTTATTTGGTTCGTTAGAATTTTCATCGAGATATTCAATATATTCAAATTCTGTTACCGTGTCGTCTTCGTCATAAATTTCTGCTAAATCGAGATAATTTTTTATAGACATTTTTTTATTTATTAGGTTATACAAAATTATTGCCAATCATGTAGTGATGGGCGTTGTTGCTTTAGATATCAATTTTTGTATAATTTGTTCTCCTTTCGGTGATAAAAGTTTTTTTGTTGTTGTTATCATTGCGCGTTGAGTTTCTTTTGTTGGTGCGATTTCTGAAATAACTTGTGTTATTGTCGGTATTTTTATTTTATCAGCTATTTTTTGTCCAACAGCAGTTTCAGCAGCAGATGCAGCTCCAGTTGCAAAAGATTTTGATGCGTCAAGTGCAATTGGTGCAACTTTATGAGTTATTCCTGGAACATTTTCTATAATTTAAGCAAATATATTTCCCAAAAATCCTCCTACTACTTTTCTTCGATAAACTTTTTTCTGTTTCATTATATCTGAGGTTGTATAATTTTATGACCAAATCTTTTAGAAAATATGTTTACTTTGTTCGCGTAAGTGCAAATAATAAGTAAGAATTTCCTTGTTAAAATCCAGTTGTCGTCCAGACTGATCTGTCAGTAGCATATTTACTTCTGTTATTTGATTTTCAACGTTTAACGGATAAAAAATAACTTGACGTGGACTAATTTGCATAAGAGAACCTGGTGGAACGTCTGGTGAAAAACTATATATCGTTTGTCCTTTACTACCTTTAGCTGAATAAGATCCAGATGCAATAGAGCAATTTACCAATATTGCGTTTATATCAGTTATATTCACTGGAAATTTACCATCATATGTTTCAGGTTCACTAAAAGAAATATAATCATAATTATAAAATCCTATCAGTGATGCAATACTTTTTGGTGATTTAAAACTAACCATCATACCATTTTTTAATATCATTCTGGCGCGTAACGTATTATAATTTGGTGTAAGCTCAAAATTATCTGCAACTTTTCCACTTTTCGTTATAATTTCTTTTATTATTTTATTTAGATCAGTTATGTTGTAGGCTCCTTGTGAACTATTAAATGTTTTCCATATTATAGGTTGCGGAGGATTTGGATTAGGTACAAAATATGCAAATTCATCGTTTACTCTAGTTTTTACATTAACCATGGAATTCCAACAAGTGCAGGAAATTAGTCCAATTTCATATTGTTTTTCACGATCTAGTTCTATTGGCGGAATATACTTTACTGAAAAATTTGCGCTATCTTTATCATATTGACTAGAGTCTAGTAATAATGTTGCTGACATTTATTATTATATTTTTATAAAATTAAATCGCCCCTATTAAATCGCGATGTAAAGTTTCGTATTCGTCAGATGTTAATAAATTTTCCGATCTCAAATTATCAAGTATGGCAATAATTTCATTATCAATTTCAGCACCAACATTTCCAGCTTCTTTTGATGATATCAATAACATTAATCTGCCAATCATTTCAGTAACTGATGAAAATATTCTAACTCCTTTTCCTGTTTTCTTTCTTTCTTCTTCTAAAAGTTTTTTAAGCGATCATTATCATAAACTTTAAATAATTTTAAAAAAGTTAAATTATTTTTTTTTACATATTCTTTATTTCTAAATTTTTTTGCAGTAGTTTTAAAAACAGCAGCAATAACAGCATTTCTAGCTTTTTCATAAAGTCCTTCAACGTCTTTTATTTCAGCTGTATCAATTTCCCTGTAAGCTCCTACATTTTTCTTCTGTAATATCAGTTAATTTTTTAATGAGATCTTGGTATTTATCTTCTTTCCAATTATACATATTATTAACGTCAGAAATGTCATTATCTTCCATAAAAGCAAAATATTCCGAATACATTATTTCTTGTTTTGCTTGGTTTTTATATTTTGTACGATGTTCTTCATTATCTTCCTCAACTGATTTTTGTAAATCTTCTTCAGTCATCGTCATAGGACCTGCTGGTCTAAAAAACATATATTTTTCTTGTATCTCATCAATTGATTTTGCTTCGGTAATTAAGCTACTATTGTGATGACTGTATTTGTTATTTTTTATATTATTAATAGCCTTAATATAAAGATCAGCAATAATTCCATGTCGATATAACTTAATGCTATCATAGTAATTTCTATTTTCTAAAACTACCTTGTCGAGATGCTCCTTACTCTTTTCTTTTATTTTTTCTAGCTCAATTTTTTTGTCTGCTTTAAAATCATCTTTTCTAATATTGTGTACTTTTACACCCTTAAAGTAATCATATTTTTTATTAAAATCTTTATATTCGTCATCTCTTATTTTGCTATCTATATTTTCTAAATCATATTCAAATCTTTTTTTTATCTTCTATATTTCCCTCTCTCTTCTAAGTTCTTCTTCTGCTAACCTTCTTTCAATTGGTCTAACTACTGCTGCTTCTGCTAATCTTGGTTGAAGTTCCAGTGGATTATTTATCAGCCGATCTATTTCAGCTTGTCTTGCAACAGGATTAGCTATATTTGCTGCAAGTTCCTCGGCTAATCTTCTTTTATCTTCTTCAGATCTTTCAATAATTTTTCCAGCAGCCGCTTCTTGTTGTTCTTTGATTAATCCTAGTAAACCTTTTTCTTGTATTTTTTTAAAGTTTTTCTTCTGATAGTGGTTTAGTTTCAAGTTGTTTTCGAAGTAAAGCTTCAGTAACTGGTTTGAGAGCGGCGGCTGTTGTTTCTGCTGCAGCCACTTGGCCACGTCGTGCTTGTTGGATCATCTGCCTAAATTCAGCTTTAGATTTAACAAGTTTTTTTAGATTTTCTATATGTTTTCTGTACTTTGCTTGTCTTTCCATTAATTATATACTATTTTCTATAATAATTATTGTAGGTATTTTTCAATACAGCAGTGAAACATTTTACTCGTATCATTTGTTAATTTATCAAACAAAAAAAGGTCATATTTATTTGCCGTCGCTTTATGATATAATTCAATAAATTTATCTTTTGTTGCATCACCACATTGTTCGTTCGCGATATTTCTAAGGTCAACATTGTCAAGTTCTGGAAATAATATAAAACAACCAGTATTTCGCCTAAAAAATCTGTCAACATTATAAAAGCCTTGGGCGAGATAAATAGAATTACATTTCTTATTACGTGATAATGAAAAATATGATCTTATTTTATTCATTTCCTCCTTGTTTAGCGGAATATCAGCAAAAATAACTATCTTGTGTTCGGACGAATCAAGTTGATTAACTGGAATAAGTTCTTCTGGTTGTTTGATAATAAAAAAATCTTCATCAACCTCAAGATCATCACGAAGTTTGTCATTATAATTGTTAAGTAGCTCGTACTTATCCTGTTGTGGATTAATTGTGTAAATATAAAAGTGATCGTAGTTAAAATTATCTCCTAGAAGTAAATTCATAAGCAAGTTTGTTTTTCCCGATCCAGTTCTTCCAACAATAAGAAAATGACAATCTGGAAGTTCGTTTTCATGTTTATGTTTCACGAACCGCTCTGTATCAAAGTTTAATATCGACGATTTTGCCATTATTGTTATATAATTTTATTTTATATTTAAAAAAAAGTCAGACGATAAATAAATAATGAGTTATTATGCAAAATTTGGAACATTAGGAGCAGATTTATCAGCTGTAAGTACAATAATAACAGATGGTAAGGTTGATTTATCAGGTTACCTGAAAAAATCCGGCGACACAATGACGGGAAACTTGTTCATGTCAAATCAACGAGTACTAGATTTAGAAACAGATTATCCACCAATAAATGTCGTTAATACACAAGCTGTTAGTTATGCACAACTTAAATTAGTCCACAATAATAAACTAGATAAATCTGGTGGAACTTTAAGCGGTATCTTAGATATGTCAGGAAAAAAAATTATAAATTTAGAGACCGGGTATCCACCAGCAAACTTAAATCAAACACAAGCTGTAAGTTGTTTGCAGTTGAAGTATGTTGATGATAACAAACTTGATAAAATAGGTGGCACAGTTACAGGTAATATCAACATGTCAGGAAAATTTTTTATAAATTTAGAGATTGTATATCCGCCAGAAAACTTAAATCAAACACAAACTGTAAGTTATGCACAACTAAAATCTGTTGACGATAATAAGCTTAACAAAGCCGGTGATACAATGACAGGTGACCTGTCCATGTTAAATTCAAAAATAACTGGATTACCTGTAACCGCACCATCTGATAGCACTGATGCTATTAGTTATGCTCAATTAAAAGAAGAACTTAACCCATATTTTAAGAAATCCGGTGGACTGATGTCAGGGAATATAAACATGAAAGCCAACAAGATAATGACGAATTACGTTCCAGTTAACCCTAACGATCTGACAAATAAAGCATATGTTTACAGTCTGTTTAGTAGTTTAAAACGAACCAAAAATAATGTTGGGTATATTCCTATATTGATTAAGTCGTCAGTTGGATTTGAGGTAAGCGCATGATCGTTTTATCCTGAAAATTATCCTCATTACGCTTTCTCTGATAGACAGGAATGGACGACCAACGGAGAAATTGAAAATTTTTGGATCAAGATCAAATGTCCTACTGCAGTTGCTATTTGGCAATTTCATTTGCGAGGCCGATTAAATCCTAGCGTTGGTCAAATTTATAATTGGCGATTGGAAGGATCAAATGATGATATTAATTGAACAACATCGTATAGCACAACAGACACTTACATTTCAACAACACAATATTTTACGATTCCGACTGAAAACACTGTTAACAAGCACTTGTATTTTCGAGTTTATGTTATTGCTGCTGAACGTCCGTTTCCAGGACTGACAGCATTTCAAATATATACACTTGATGATCAAATTTAATCTAGTGTTATAAAATAATGTCAGAACCACCAATTCATTGCGAAAGAATTTTATGATAATATTTGTAACCCCAAGAAAGATTTTGAAACCGTTAATGACATAACAAAAATGTTACAAACTTTGAAAAAACTTGGCATCGCATCATTAGACAATTCAACGTTGCCAGAAAAATCTGCTAATTTTATTCGCGTTATGCATATGCGAGGACCACAACTGAAAAAAGCAATAGAAAACTTTAACATTATAAGCAGATACTGTCATCCTGATGATTGCCTAGAAGAACAAAAACAAGTTGAAATTATGCTTAAAAAAATATTACTCGAGCTTGATTGGTATAACGTAGATTTGATAATAAAATCAGACTTAATAAAAGCACGAGTTTATAGTGGAAGAAAATTGGAAGAAAGATGAATAAACGAAAATCATACTCGTCTTGACAAACTAGCGGAAACTAAGAAAACAAGAATAAAAAGAAACAAAAATGTATATGATAGGTTTTCAAAACGACATATTTTTAAACATCTCGGTATGTGCTACAATGACAAAGAAACCTTGGTTAAAATTGTTGCTATGACGTCAGGCGCAGAGTTAATTATTAAAGTGTACGCAAACGCAATTTTGCCAATGATACGTAAAATAGACCCAGAATTTGATCCGATTATTGTTAACAAGTCTCTAAAGATAATCAAAACTTTAGACGATGAAATTAGTAATTTTAGTGATGATGAGCGAGAAAAGTTTTTTGAAGAAGTCAATCAAATAAAGTTGGAAGTAAAGTCTGATTCTTATTACGACATAAGTGAAGAAGATGATATTCCATTCCCATCATTACAGTACTCTAGACAATTGTCACTACGAAATTATTACAACGAAATTAAAATAATATTCACAAAACCATATGAAAAATTAATGTTAAAAGTGCTTCTGCTGTTGGCCTTCTTACATTTGAACTAGATAAGCTTAAAAAATTAATGTTAGCAATTTTCGTAATCGCATATACAATTATCAGGCAACATCTTGTTCTCAAAAATTTCACGTTAGATCAGTTGAGCTTAGTATTAGGGTAGATTGATGAAACAGAAATCGATTACAGTAATTTGGTGAATAAAACAGATTTGTACGAGAGTGAAGTAGGAAATAGTTTTAATTCATACGCTTGGTTAAAGAAACAATATGTACTAACAGATGAACGATATCAGGATACTTCGTCAGATGTTTATGACAAATACAGAATTTTTATAGCTGATCCTAATGATAATAAATTTCGTGAGTTTCTTGATTCTATTGCTGGTGATAGAACTTTTGTTTTTGTGTAAAAACAATTGTATAATGAAAAAACAGATAATTGTTTTAAATCACATATCAGAAGAAATTCCAAAACAAGATGTTGACGCTCTAATACAATATTACAGATATCATGATAAAAAAAACTTTGGTGCGTGAAAAAAATGTTACAAATACTATAACAGAATACTTCGAGTGATATCATATTTACCACTGCTAATGACTAGCTCTGGTAGAATTTCAAGTGGAGCATCATTAAATCCGTTTTTGTTAATAATATCCGGCGTTAGATTTTCTGTTGGAACAGCGTGTAAAAAAATTGAGCCTCGTCTTGCAACTAAAAAAAATGCTTGTAAAACAGCAAGTATCACCATAAAAAATTACTTGATCAGATACGATCTTATTTGCGTGGTATAAAATATAATATGGACGATTTAATACGAGAGTTTCGTATTATTGACAGTATGTTAACAGATATTCTGCCAATGAGAGTCAGCAGATATGAAAAAGATTATCAAAAAAAGTATAGTAATGGTAGGAGATAAAATAAAATAATCTCAAACAATGTTTTCACTTACCTGTTCATCATTTTGTTTCACGATAGAAGACTTAAAATATTTGATCCATGGAAACGGATTAAAGTGTCTTAAACCCTCATTCATATACTACTTCATATTCTGTGAAAATATATTTAAAAAATGTTTTCATGTACGAGTAAATGATAAAATACTTTGGTTTTCTATGATGAAAAATAAATTGCAGTCTATTCGTTTGATATCCGATCAGACAGAGCAGTTTCCTTTGTTAGCCCTCTAAGAAAGCTGCCACTTGAACACAACTAATATATTTGCCATTGCAATTGTCTTGCTGTAAATAAAAATCAATCAGAGCGTCATAATATATTGTATGCCGTCTGCCCACACGGAATTTCTATAATAACTAGATCATGTAATCATTTTGAAAGGTTAAAAATAGGGAATTCCCAATGGATTTTCCTAAAATATAACGCAAAATCAGGTCAAAGATAGGTCATTTGCAATGGATTTTCCTAAAACGCCTACTGGAATCAAGGTCAAAGATATTTCCAATGGATTTTCCCAAAACGCCTACTGAAATCAAGGTCAAAGATATTTCCAATGGATTTTCCTAGAATAACAATATAAAAAGCTGTCAAAATTTTCTTCATGGCCATTCTGCTAAAGGATTTTATGAACAGGTGAGTGAAAATATTTTTCTAACATATTTTTTACAAAATGTTAACATAGAAAGTTTTGGAGGGGTAGGGGGTCTCGGAGATAGGAACCTTGCTTACGTACACTGTAGATGTTTAGAAATATCATTATCAAATAAAATATCAACCATATTGTCAATAAATGTCATCAAATCATCTGCCCAACCTCTTACTCGTTCGTCATTTTCAGTTGCAAATAACCATACTGTTCCATATTTTGGTGATACATGGTAACCAACATTTTTAATACAATTGCTTATTATTTTAGGTTTTATACCAGTATAGCATGAGGCTGATTTGACTGAATTAAATCTCTTACAAAATTTGTTTGTCAGATCAAATCCAACATGTCGGATTGGATTATAATGATACATTATATATAATATTTCATTTGTTTAATATGAAAAGATCTATTGGTCTAGAATCCCCTTTGGGTTTTAAACTTTTCATCATTTTCTGAGATAAAAATTTGTTGGAGGGTGGTTTTTTGAGGGAGAGGGGGTCTCTGAGGTGGTGAAAAAATGTCATAATATATTTATTCTTAAGGGGGTGGGGGTTTTCTAACCTTAAACCCTCTTTGGTTTCGAACCCTCATCTATGTATACTACTTAAGTGTGGATCCTTAGCTTGCGTTTTTATAAGCACAATGTAATAATCACTAATGTTTTCCCTTTGCTCTATAACCTTGCATGGTATTTTAAACAGGTTCGAAACAGTTGACTGAGCTGTGAGAATGAACCCGCTATTTTAAGATTACAATATAAACATAGGACCAAATGGTGTAGCTTTCATATGTTCGTGTCTTTACTGTTTGGATAAAAGTATTAATACCTTTCGAGATTAGTTTGGAGCCAGGTTTTTATCAAAACTTTAAATGTTATGACCATAAACGTGATGTTTTGAACTTTTGTGAATATGGTGGCAAGCCAACATTTGTTTAAAAAGTATTAAAGAAGCATTTATATACTCATACACTGATTAATCGCTAGGAAATGTTATTGTTTGTTTAGGCAAGATATTAAAATCATTTATAGATATGTTATCTTGTTTAAATAAAAGAGGAAAAAAATATTTTAGTGGTAATATCCAAACATCGTTCTTTATAATAACACCTTTTGTACGAGTGAATCGCACATTAGGAGGCTGATATTTCTCGTCTCCACAGATAAAATAAAAATGAAGCAAACCAGTTTACCTTGAAAGATTTTCGACCCGCATGAACAAATATATGATTATGCGAAAGTCGGACAAAGCCGTGACAGACAATCAGACAGGTAGAGAATGTTCTTTAGTGCGATATATGCTATATTACAAAATGGAGACTCTACCGGAATTAAAGGGAAAAAAAATTGACAGAGGACTGTAATACATTAAGTGGAACCATCATCAAATGAGACAGGAGAACGGTAACCTTTTGTTTAATAACTTAATACATTAAATGCAATGAAAGAAAAGAATGTTCGTCCACTTAATCTTTGAAGTTTACACGTATTGATCTAAACCTTTACTCCACCACCTAAGGTGTTCCTTTCAATGTTTCATACTTTCATAGGACTACACAATATTTGTTAAAAACAATCTTTCGGGCGACGAAAGTAGTGGTGGAGATCTGGATATTTTGGCCCTGTGTCAAGCATTGTAAATGTATTAGTTGCGTAAAAGCACGCCTTCTTAGAATCAAATGTCAAGCATTATAATTATTGAAATTAATCGAATTTATATAATTATGCAATTTTTACCACTTTCATCTTACGTTAAAACTCTTGTCACAGATGTAACTTGCTTCTGCGTAAGTATGTTATTTTCAGAGTTGCTCAAAGTTGGAATGTACCTTATTATTTCCCCAGTGGAATTGTAGAAAATCTGTAACTCTTTTGGCTTAATGGCTTAGTATAATTTATTTATGTGTGATTGTTCTGTTGTTTAGTCAATCGACAAAGCAGGCCTCACACACACACACACACACACACACACACACACACACACACACACATATATATATATATATATATATATATATATATATATATATATATATATATATATATATATATATATATATTATTTATATGAGCAATACACCTCACTCTAAGATCATAAAATGAGATCACATTCCAGTTATTATATCACAAAAATGGACATTGAATATGGAATTTGTGAAACAAGTTAATTGATATCATAGGTTTGCTCAAATACAGAATATTCAATATTTCATGCACATTTTGTTATTAGTTATTAAAATCTCATTGGATTTCTCCGATATTTCAAACCGGAACCATTAAAAGATAATGGATATATTAAACATCTGCGACTTTACGATAGAAAAACCAAAATGATGTGTTCGTAAATATTTATTTTCAATGTAGAGACTCTAGCAATAAGCCAGAACGCAAATTGCCGGCGTGTTAGCAGCACCTGGTGCTTCCGGTCTTTTCCAAATCACTATTGGTAATAGGTCGGCGTATCTCTCTCTCTCTCTCTCTCTCTCTCAATACGTGTCAGGTTCTTCTTATTATGGGACGAACCAATACTCCATTTCTTTTTTCGTCAGATAACGTCTATCGAAAGTCAACGGAATTATCCTATGGTCATTTCGCAACTTAATACATGCTCACAATCCTATTAACGTGAATTTATGTCTTTTCTAGCTGCTGTCGCATTCTCACTGAGACCATGCCATAATTAGCACTCTTAGATAAACTACAACACCCCGATGTGTCTCTAAATTACCAGATACACTATGGTAAACTGATAAATCTCATCTTTATAGATTAAAAATAATGAAGAAAAACCCTGCATGCCCTGAAAGATATTCGACCCGCGTGAACACATATCCTGTTATGTATAAGTCTGAAAACGTACGTGACAGAGAATAAATCAGGTAGAGAATATTCTTTAGTGTGATATATATTATATCACAGGATGGAGACTCGAAAGGAATTGACGAAACAAACTTGACAGTGGACGGGAGGCGGATCATGAGCGTACACGTTGTGACCCGAAAGATGGTGAACTATGCTTGAATAGAACGAAGCCAGAGGAAAATCTGGCTAACCAAGATGACTTGAAATCACCCAGTTCTATCCTCCTTTTATAATATTTTGTCATGACTATATCTCTGTGGAAAGTTTATATAAATACAAACCTCCTTGTCTTATCAAGCAATATGGAATTTTACTTCATTCTTCCATCGAAGATTATTTTTAAATGAAAGAAAAATATATGTTTGTCCATTCAGTCTTTGAAGTTTACGATTATCGATGTAAACGTTTACTCCACCTCCTAATATGTTCATTTGAGCGTTTCATTCTTTTATATACACTAGGCATGATGAACAAAATTTGTGACGACGCAAGTTGGGGTGGGAATCTGGGTGTCTGACTTTGTGTCAAGTATTCATGATATGTTAGAAAAGAAATCATTAATTTCAAACAAAAGAATATCTTAATTAATTGTTTGGACAAAGTTTTGTTTCGTTTAAGCAAGATAATAATATATATAAAGATATTAGTAACTTGTTTAAGTAAAGTATGAAAAGAAATTTAGTGATCCTATCAAACCAGGATTTGTAATTGTACTACGTGTCCATGAGTGAATTATGGTTCAATGATAATTCTTATCTTCGTGGCTTAAATATAGAAAGAAATAGGGCGGTGCCGAGAAAGATATTTGATCCGCATGAAGACACATCTAGTTATAAGACAAGCTGAAACAGCCCAATCAGAGAGAGAATATTCTTTTGCATTATATAATGTATGTCATAAGGTGGCGTCTCGATGGGAATTGCCTTACAAAAACAAAAACAAAAAAACGACTGCATAGTGGATAGTTATGTGTTAAGAGGAACAATCAGCAGATCAGGTAGGAGAACTATTACTCGTTGTTTAATAACTTCATATTATTCCAGGTTTAAATTCACTATAAATTCCAGTGAATGTCTCTGTCAAAGAACTTTACCAGAGCACTGTTGTATTTCCAGAGAAAATACTCACTTAAATTCTATAATTTGAAAAAATAAATTCCAGCCCACAACGAATTACTGCTAAAAAGATATAATACAACTTGACTGTACTAGATCTTAAAGCAATGATAAATTTTCCCTTCAGTGACAAGATTATGAAGGCCTCTACATGACCTCAGGTCACAATTAGCATTTTCTATTTAAAAAAAATAATACCTAATGGAAAAAACCTTCTAGAATCCTGATGTTTATAAAATAAAAATGTTAGTAATTATTAGAAACCTATTTCTAAAATTACAACACAGAACCTGGACTAAGTCAGGTACACCGTATAAATTCCAATAATCTAGACATAGACCCAAATAAACATATTTACTTCTAATTAATAATGATCCTGATATTAAATCCATACACTTAGAGAATACTTAGTTGGGTGTTTTTTGTCTAAAGAATAAAATCAGAAAATCATTTTAGGGCAAGTAGAAAATAATTATCAAGATGAAGTCAGATCATCCATCCTAATCCCCTTTCATGATATTTTGTCATGACTCTATCTCTGTGAAAAGTTTATGTGTTACAAACTAGTGTGTCTTATCAGGAAACATGGAATTTTACCTCATTGCTGCAACACCAGGTTGTTTAAATTAAAGGAAAATACATTTGCTCATTTAGTCTTTCAACTTTTCTTACCATCATAGGCATATACAGTAGACGTTATGAACAAACGTGTGGACTAAGCAAGTACGGGTGGCGATCTGGATGTGTGACTCTTGTCTCTAGTATTGCACAGCTATCTAAACTTTTTTTATGATAAAAACACGTCGTTTTAGAATCCATATCATATATTAAGTATGTTTAAATTAATCAATTACATATAGTGATGCTATTTTGGGCACTTTCATATTAGGTTATAACTTTGGTCACAGATTCAAGGTGTACCTTATTATTTCCCTGATGGAATTATTGAAAATCTGTAACTCTTTTGGGTTTAGGGCTTAGTACAAGGAATGTATGCACGATTTAGCACAATAAGTTGTCGTAAAATATCACATTTAAACTACAATATCACACAAGTGACCACTGAATTTATGAAACATTGAATGATATCATACTGTTGCTCAAAAACGGTATATTCAATGATTAATACACATTATGTTATCAGATATTAATGCTAATTGCTTTTCGCAATTATTGCAAACTTGAAACATTGAAACGTAATTTATATCTTAAACAAGTTGCGACCTTGCCATGGAAAATCGAAACCAATGTGCAAATAATAAGACTTTTCAATTTGACACTTTAGCAATACGTCAAACCTTTCATCTGTTAAAGCCATAAACTGTCGATTGGAAATGCGGAAGAAAGAACTCTTTAAAATAGACTTCAAGACATTAGTGTTATTGTTAAGAATAATATTCTGAAATAAATACATTTTGCTTTATAAAAATAGTAATGTATAAATTTTTCCCGACATATGAAATCTGTCTTAGTTAAGAAGATAGGGCTAATCCCATCTCGTCTGTTTATTTCCTGTATGTAAATGTGAGTACATGTTGTGCATGAGTTTAACAGTCAAAAGAACATTGACTGTAGTCTGTAATCATTTATACAACTGTAAATATATAGTGAATTAGTCTTGGCGTATACATGGATATATATATATATATATATATATATATATATATATATATATATATATATATATATATATATATATATATATATGTGTGTGTGTGTGTGTGTGTGTGTGTGTGTGTGTGTGTGTGTGTGTGTGTGTCCATATGTGCATGTATGTGTGTATATGAGACGTGTGGTGATTGATATGAATTTAATATATATTTGCTCATGTATCATACAAGGTAGATTAGTCGCATTACGTATCTGAGTTACCGTCGTTCATTAATCCTTCAACATTATCGGAACTTGCATTAATTCCATCCTGCATTACGTCACAATACATAAAACGTTCGCAACATACTCTCAAGTTCGCGATGATATGCTGATGTGAATACTCAGGTTTTTAATACTTAAGTATGAAATATTTAAACTTATTGGCCAAACAATTTTCATATATTATTTCATTCCTATATTTTCACATATGCTTATATTTCATATTTGTAAAAATAAGATTTCCCATTATGCCACGCGAGGCCTGATTGTGTGCGCCTACACAAGTTAAACATGCAGATTCAAAAACGGGCGCTTTGTGAGCTAGGCCACACAGATAGAAACTGCAGAACATTTAGATATGGAAATTAGGCTTTGCTGAAGAAATTTGACTGTATTTGCCCTTTTATCTTTGACAACAACGATAAACCCATTCTATCCATTGCTGAATTGGACTTGACTTGTGTCACATGTTATCAAATAGTTTGCATAGCGTGACAAATGAAATTTAATGATATTGATCATGTATACACAGTCTCTTATGACGCTGATATTTATATGATAAGCTTATGAAAGTGAGGTGACTTTAAGAAAAGGGTGGGCAGAACCCGATATAATGAGCATTTTGTTGGTTGATTCATGTGTTACAAAAGAAACTGTCCAGGATCTGAAGAATCAACTTGCTGGAAGAAAGAAAAAATTAATTGTAGAAATAAAGAAACATAATTATTAATGGAGTTTAGACTTCAAGGCATTGGTGTTATTATTTAGAACAATATTCTCATAGAAATACATTTTGTTTTTATAAACAGAATAGTATATTATTTTTTCCAATATACGAAAATCTCTCTTAACTAATAAGATAGGGATAATCCTATCCCTTCTGTTTCTTTCCTGTATGTAAATGTGAGGACGTCTTGTACAAGAGTTTAACATAGTCAAGAAAACATTGATGGTAGTTTACTTTGTAATCATTTACACAATTGTACATATATAATGAATTAGTCTGGGCGTACACATGAAAGTGTGTGTGTTTGTATGCATGTGTGTATGTGGGAGTGTATATATGAGACGTTTAGTGGTTGATCTGAATTCTGTATATATTTGTTCATACTATCTTAGAAAGTCACATAGCAGATTGGTTGTCTTACGTATCTGAGTTACCGTAATTAATTAAAATTTTCATGGTTCTATAAAACTTGTCGGAACTTGCACAATACTCAAAAACTTCGCAACACACTCTCAAGTACGCGAGGCTATGCTGATGCGAATACTCAGATTTTAATAATTAAGTATGAAATACTTAAAGTTATTGACAAAACAATTTTGATATATTATTTCATTCCTATAGGTTCACATGTGAAATATATATATATATATATATATATATATATATATATATATATATATATATATATATATATATATATATATATATACCGGGTGCTGTCCTGAAGAGCGAATATAATCTTCTATCCTCCGATTCAGTAACAAGTCTTTTTCTGTCATATAAGAACTGACAGCTGAACTGAAACAAGCAACAAAAAGAAACAACAACCTGGCAATCCTTTTAATTCAATGTAGCACATGTTGACGATAGAATAATTGGAACTTTTTTCAGCTGAAAACAAAAAAAGAAATTATGTTTTCATCTGACTGCCACATTACTCGCGCATTATGACATTAAAATGGCCATCAATGCCTATAATTTCCATGCAGACGATTAGAAAATGGCAGTGGATTCTATGCAACTTAACACAAATCGATCGCTAGTTGGTAAATTCTCATGCCTACATCCTTTATTGAACAGTTATGTAAATTTAAAGAAAATCAAATCTCCGATGGATAAATAATCACATGTTTAAACGAAGAAACTTTTTTCCTATTTCCTTAATTCGCGTGTCTATGTTGAAATTAGGGAGTGGCGCTAGCAGAAATCAACGTACAACTTTCATTGAGGACAAACATATAGACCTATACCTAAAAAGAAGACAGTTCGTAGACATGAGAGAGAGAGATGGGGTAGAGATGAGGCGTAGTAGTCATTGTGTAGAGACGAGTCTGCAAGCACGAATTTTAAACAAGCATATCATAAAACCACCAATTTGTGTTCATGATGTGTAATAAATCCCTGGAAAAAGCAAAGGCGAGGCAAGTCCCGCCTATTCAATACCATTTTCAGAGGCGGTTCAGGTTCATCTTGACCTTTTCGGCTGTTTCAATAATGTTAAAATGCTTGTGCATTTGTTAAAATGTGATACTGTGGATCCTATTTTGGGAAGTCATCTCTCTCTCTCTCTCTCTCTCTCTCTCTCTCTCTCTCTCTCTCTCAAAAATTATTTAAAGTTTGATAGACTCAAGGTTTGTCATTATATGTCAAAATATTTATTTTCTTGTTTGAAGTTTTGTTTCCTCGTCTCCATATTGTTCCACTGTGCGCAGGAGCTGCTAGTTCTGAGACACTACCCTTGTAGTTGATATAAAGAAACATACGTTGGTAATTATATTACCCGTGATCATCAGATAATTGTTCGAACATTAGTACCGGTGGGCGGAAACCGATCTAATAAGCATTTTGTTGGTTGATTCAGGCTTTACAAAAGAATCTGTCCAGGATCTGAAGAATCAATGTGCTGAAAGAAAGAAAAAAATTATTGCAGGAATAAAGGAACATAATTATTCGAAAGGGTTTCATAAATGTCTAAAAAGATAACACAAAATTGCATTAGATATGTCATCCTTAGAATATGATTGTTACGTAAGAATAAATAATGGAATTTACAAGAGTAACATACTGACCACGCCCCCTCAAAAAAAGAACAGAAAGAAACAAACAAAAAAACACAAAAAAAACAAAAAAAACCCCACAAAAAGGCAGTAACAAGGAAAAAATATAATTATCAAAAGCAAAAGAAACTTCAAAATTAAAAAGGATCTCGCAATTCATATCATCAGGTTCTTTGGTCAAATGAGTTTATATTGAGCATGTAGACCAATTCGTATATGTTCAATGATTCCTTTCTCGTGAAATTAGTGGTCTGATTGAGGACTGTTTTGCTTCGGAAGCATCGATGATCTGTAGATAACCCCAAAACAACACCCAAGAGAGGCCAATGACTCTGTGAAACATAATTCTGACTAGACAAAAATTTCAAACACAAAGCTGCAGGCCTGTGAAAATCACATATTATCTAACGTTGTCATGCTTGCAATATGCACAACGTTAAAAGCCACGCTGATTGTGTGGCGCAAATTTCGATTTTTTTATTAGCCATTGGCACCCATTTCACATCACATTATCATGGCACATATCATCAATCGAGTGAGGTCAAAGACTTGGCCGAGAATTGTGTATGTATTACTTTATCTTCTGATTTCAGATGGCGACCTCTTTTGAACCATATCGTATCAAAACCGTAGAACCTATTCACATTACTACCAAAGAAGACCGTCAAAGGTATCTAAAAGATGCGGGTTTCAATCCCTTCCTTCTAAGGGCAAATCAAGTCACTATTGATCTCTTGACGGATTCTGGAACTGGTGCTATGAGTTGCTATCAATGGGGAGCAATTATGATAGGAGATGAGAGCTACGCAGGTGCCGAAAGTTTTTATAGGTTTGAGTCTACTGTACAAAAGATAACAGGATTCCCTCTTATATTACCAGTCCACCAGGGTAGGGCAGCAGAAAAGATTTTGTTTGATTGTCTTTTAGGGAAAGCAGATATTGCATTCAGTAATGGTTTCTTTGATACAACCCGAGCTCACGTGGAGAATAATGACGTCAAAGCCATAGATATAAGCGATGTTGACGGCTCCGCTGATTTTAAAGGCAACATAGATTGCATGAAACTCGAGGAAATGCTGTCGAATGATGATCCGAAAGTCGGTATTGTCGTGATGACTATCACCAACAATGTGAAAGGTGGATGTCCCGTGAGTTTAGAAAATATACGAAAAGCTGCATTAATATGTCGCAAGTACAGAGTTCCATTTTATGCAGACGCCTGTCGCTTCGCCGAAAATGCTTGGTTCATCAAAATCAGAGAAGAGGGATACGGAGATAGAACACCAGCAGAAATAGCACTGGAAATGTTTACAGAATTTGATGGCTGCACGATGTCAGCAAAAAAAGATGGCATCGCAAATATGGGAGGATTCCTCGCCACCAGAGACAAAGATCTATATGAAAAATGTTCTCAGAAATGTATCCTAAACGAAGGCTTCATCACATATGGTGGTTTGTCTGGAAGAGATTTGGAAGCTATATCAGTTGGTTTGTCGGAGGCCCTAGATGAAAGGTACCTCCAGCATCGCATAGAAATGATACAAGAATTCGGACGAATGCTAGAAGCCCGTGGTGTTTTTATCCTCGAGCCGGGAGGTCATGCTGTGTTCGTGGATGCAGAGAAGACCCTCTCTCATCTGTCTCGACACGAATACCCAGGATGGACTCTCACCTGTGCTCTGTACGTAGAAGGTGGGATCAGATCTGTGGAAATTGGGAACATTATGTTTGGTTACCGAGATGAGGGTGGTAAAGAGGTATTTCCCACAAGAGATCTTGTCAGACTAGCTATACCACGCCGAGTTTATACATTGTCTCATCTAAAGTACGTTGCAGATATATTTGGCAAGATTGTGGAAAAGAAGAATGATATTAAAGGTATGGCCATCTTGAAGTCCTCCTCCGTTCTTCGACATTTTACAATTATCATGGAACCACTTGAAGAGAAGGACTGTCAGAAAAAGTCAAAACTACAGGAAGATGGATGTAATTTTCAAACGTTGTAAATAGTCTATTTTGCTACAAGTACTACTATACACAAATTTTTCATTTTTAAATCTTACTTAAAACAAAAGTGAATATATTTCAGATTAATGTGCCTTACACGAAGAGTTACTAGTGAAGAATTATCGGCCATCTATGATTTGATATATCTTAGAGTAGCTGAACGTAATATTGTACTTCTGAAGTGAAAACATTTTGTACTGTCACGAATGGCATAGATTTTCTTTCTATTATGCATTTTTAAAGTGTAAAAGGCGTCGATTTTGCGTGAATTTTCTGCATTCTGTACCAATCCAATTAACATCTGAATCACTACATCGATTAAATGAAGTTCCTATATTTCAAATTTGAATTTGTCGTAAGAAAAAGGAGCACAGTCAAAATTATATACGAATAATATGAATTTCGTATAAAATCATAAAGATAAATGTGACATTTAAAACCAACCTTCTTAAATAAAAAAATAAATAAAAGCACTTAGTTGCAGACATATACATGCATATCCGTAATGTTGACTTCAAAGTAAATAAGACAAACAACATTGAAATCGAAATTGTGTACATAATATTATATCAAGTGTATATGGTTATACAAAGTAAAATGTGACTTTAATACTAATCCAATTGAAATATCTGAATGTATGAATACTTAAATCTATATTTTCAAAATCTAATCTTTAAAAGATGCCCTCCCGCACACACTTTTGCTTCATTGTGTGATTAAGCATCTAGAAGGATATATATATATATATATATATATATATATATATATATATATATATATATGTGTGTGTGTGTGTGTGTGTGTGTGTGTGTGGTTGTGTGTGTGTGTGTGTGTGTGTGTGTGTGTGATATCAAAGAAAAAATTGCCTGGTCGTTAAACTGTAATGGTTTCTAAAAACGAAAACTAATTCCACTTTTAGAAGTAAACCAGACATGGTAGATAATAAAGATACAACTATATGAACAGCAAAAATGTTACACTCACAAAGGCATTCAATCAGATATTTCTAACTCTATACATAGTGCAACTGCTTCAAATATATATAGTTGAAAATATTAACTGTTAAAGATTTATGACACTTAAATAATGGACTTAAGATTCACAATAGTAATAAGTATAGCAACATGTCCATGTCCTGCAATTCAGTTTTATTGACCAACTAATAAAGACGTTGTACAAACATATGCCAATATGACACGTTTTTACGCTAAACTGAAAAATCATTAAACATTTTTATGATTGCTCTTTACTGTTTCATATATATATATATATATATATATATATATATATATATATATATATATATATATATATATATATATATGATTTTTAATGAGGCTTTCCTTTATGTACATCAGTGTAATATATAATAACATTATCTGGATTATATACTGTTTATGTTGTTTTATCTAATAAGTACATACATGCACACATATACACTCACATGGCAGCACGAGCACACAAACATGAATCATATGTTTTCATAAATATTCACAGACATATATAAAGACAACAAAAGCAGCTGCAACCTATTATGATACATGTGTTAATTCACTTTTAATAAACTACATTCACAGGATGACATTACTTGGAACACATTTATATCATTTATCCAAGCTATCCTACTCGTATGCAATCTGGTGATGTCCATAGACTAAACTTTCCATATAATCGTCTAGCACAGTACATTTATAATCGAAACTGGAATGACCTGTGTTTTCTTTTCAAGTGGGCAGGTAACAATATGCAACATTCCATATTCTGCGAAATATACTTAACATCAGTATCTTAAAATCGGTCCATGCTTTGACAAAGCATATGTTCATCACACTTTCCCGGAGTATGAATAATTGCAGGGAAATATTTACTAGTTGATGCTGTATGTTTCAAGTTTGATGTGATGGTCCAAAAACGTTACTAGTCACATGACAATGATGTCTAGTAGTTTCTTTATTATGGATAAACGCTTTATTGCAAAAGGCAGCACCGTGTAGCTTATGTGAAATTAATTTACACATCTTAAGTTATTTTCAATGGCTCAGTCTTCCCCAAATTTTCATCTATTTCCTTTTTTGTCTACTTGAAGCTGTTATTCCTCTGTAGATGGTTGTTGGTTTTGTATATCTTGGATTAAATAAAAATACAAGCTGCCTTCTATCAAAACCGAATGTTTAATGATGGAGCTTGCATTGTGCTTGATGTATCAAGTCAAAGAATATGAATCAAGATTTTTTAGAGTATCAAAATCTGCGTAAATAATAGATAGGATTCTTAACTGGTTTTCAAACACTTTTAAATTTAAAACAGTAATGTTTCCCAGGTTCTGGCAATTAAACGTTTGGATTAATGGAACAGTGGTATAAATGTTTCTCTAATAATTTTCTCCTTTTGTAAAGCATGGTAAGCAGTAAGAAGAAAAGTAATGCATATGACAGTCAGATTTTAACCAATGTCATTCATGTTCAGCTCATACTTGAACAGTGCGTAATGCTCTGCAAAACATCGATACAGCTCTACAGCAGGCAAAACAGTTCTGAACGGTAGTTTAAATGTTTATAATATATGTTGACGTTTTCAGTGTCATTGGATCCTGGTTTGGAAATATAGACGATTGTACGAATATGCAACTGTATAATTTTTTTTTAACACTCCATCCGGGCGTAAATCCGACTGTATTTCTGAGACTAAAAAACATGTTTTTTTGGCAAATATTTGTTAAAATTTTTTTTATTTGCGCTATCTCAAAATGTTCGTGGAAAACAAATGGCACATCCTTCACAACTTATGGCTAGTTTATTCCATTTTGTCTTTGTGGATATCTTGATACATTTCAATTTAGGTGCATAAATACCTCATCATGCCATGGTATCGTAATCGCAATAGAAAATAAGCTCTACGTTTTGATTTTACCCTCGCAATATGATCAATCATGCTGTTCGTGATTATTTGGATAAATGACTATCATGAACTGCACTATTTTTAGTTCTGAGACTGATTTGTTGGGGAAAGGTTTCTCTCGAATAATCGTTTGTCTATAGCAAATTCTCATTGCTGGCAACACTTATCTAAGGTACTCTGTTTTGGTGTGAAGGAGCTAACGTTCACGACAGGGAATAATTTAAGGTATGGACTCAAACAGAAGGTAAGCCTATTGCACTTATCTATATTACAACGGCGGTTTTGTTTATGACTTTGACTTAAAGCGAAGCTGGGCCAACCATCTTCTATCAATCTATCTAACGCAGATTCCGGACACAACGACCTTTTAAAACCTAACTGATATCAATATTTCATTTTAAAATAATCTTGTCCATCCCAATGTTTGTCACTTAGACCTTCAAAGTCACCTACTTTTCACAGCCTTTCACCCCGGCTCCTTCCAGTAGAGAGAGATGAAATAGCAGTTACGTAGAATTGAAACCTGTCTTCTTTAATTCAAGATCGTATAATTTGATTAGGCCAAGACTACCACTGTTCGTCAAATATATCACTTATGTTTTGATTGACCTTGCGTATACTGGGTTTATGTTAAAAAGATGATCTACGAACACCATTTGTCATAACATGAATTTCCAATTATCGGGTCCTAAAAAATAATATCTCTCCATATGATTCTGCATCCGAGAGTATGTGCCCTCATTCGTCCTTTAGACGGTTTCTGTCGTAACCCGAGCTACGTCTTCGCTAGCTGACGGAAGATAATAGTGCAAATTTCGTTTCGTTGCGCGATCGCGCGCGCGCTTGTGTGTGTAGTGTGTGTAGTGTGCGCACGTGTTTTTTAAGCTGCGGATATTTTCCAGAGCTTCGATATCTGCTGACATTTTAATACGCGTCATAGCGTTATTCAGTTTGTTCTGTATGCAAAATTTTTCGAACGCTGCATACATTTTCTGAAAACAGCATTTTGAAACAGCAAATATGTATTAATGGTACATCATCGGTTTTAACATTCAAAATGTTGCGTATATAATAGCAACTGGATTAGCACTGAAAACGTTCAATGCAGTTGTTTTGTTTTTTATGATGAAAATGGCGCTTCATATCAGAGTATGTGTGTGTGATTTGGAGTTTTAACTTAGCTTTTAAAAAATGTTCAGTCATATCGCTACGATGTCTGCAGTGTGGCAGTTTATAGTGATGTCTAGCACTGGGGCATCATGTTGTCCCACCCATTCACATTATCATGACACCAGGCCGATCAGTCCTAACACTAACCTCTTAATGCTGAGAGCCAAGCTGTTAGTACCATTTTTACAAGTCTTTTGTATGGCTCGACCGGGGTTTGAACCCTCGACCTACCGCATCCTAGATTCATTTGACCTGGGTGTTAGACACTAAATCTGGCAGTGCAGCAAACGTCGTGACCGAATTTTTACTCTGGTTAAATAGGATATCCATTAGTATATTACCTGAATTTAATATATGCAACCTACTGTCACGTTATTAACGCGCTTGGACTTCAGTGCAATCGATATGGTACTTACCACACATTTATACATTGGTTAGTGTATATTACGTTTAGTTTAGTTTACATGCCCGAAATCACTTAACTATTTCTCTTTCTTGTGCGCAGTCAATGTCAGTATATCATCACAACCACCAAAATAGTTTTTCTCATTTGCCGAAATTTGCTTGCGCGATTGGAATGTCATGTATCCAATCCTTGAGAATGTATATACTCATACTTGGCATGCCTCTGATGCGACCGACTCAGTCTAAATTTAAATACTTTCAGTGCTCTTTTTAAGAGAGTACAAGAGAACCGGGGTTTTATTATTGCCAATACTACAAGTAATAGATGGAGGAATTTGATGGTTCATGACTACACTCTACAGGTAATCTTCTGTTTCCAGGCATATAACTTTTGGTATGTTGTATAAAATCGCGTGTAGTACTCAATACTCAACCAGTCTAGATCCGTATCTGCAGCTGCATCATGCGCCCACCAAACGTATCGTTCTCCTCACGATTAAAAGCAAATATGGTAGACCCTGCTCAGCCTGCAAAATGAAATCTTGGTCTATACTGTTCTGATTATGGTATGCGTGTTACGCTGTTAAATACGGCACCTACAGTGACAGTATTAAGAATGTTTATTCACTTGGAATAGATACTGTAAACTGACCAAAATATTTGACCTATTTCTGTACCAGTAAGACGGAGACATTAAGTCACCCTGACCTGAGAATTTCGAGACGAAATACAATATTTATTTGCCTGCCACATTACAAAATAATTTGTTGTGCACTCAACATATGCGAATAGAATACACAGAACAAAAGTTCAAATAATCCCAACTTTCTGTCTGTCTGTCCGTTGGTATGTCTGTCTCTGATTTGTACATTTCTACTTTAAATTTCTTTAATGAGCTGTAATGCCATACTATGAACAATGTACATTTAACCTTTTGTGCACTCACTTATGTCTAGATATAAACAGTACACTGCATTCAGGTGTCTGCCTTATAGATCAAATGTTACGTTTTAGCAACAAATAAGTGTGATTACTGCTTGAATTTTTAAGTAGTTCACATCTTTTTATGAAACTTAATGAATCCTGACTGCACACCGAAATCCGATCACATGCTCAAGGTCTCAGAAAGGTGAAACATCATTGTTTGAATGGCATCGACGAAGACCAGGCAGTGTCCATCCGCTAATGGGTCTTGGTAGTTTTCCGATCAGTGCATGAATGTCCACGGCTCCACCAAGTATTTGCCGTTCGCCGAAGCATTTATAGTCACCCATGCACAGATTTCGTTCCACGCGAAGGTATTTGCAGCTCGTGTCAAGATCACAGTGCCTGCAGTGATACATTTTTTTATACAGAGCCATGACACTAAGTCATTTTAGTGGTCTCTGTGGGCAACGATGCTGTAGCCTTACTTGTGATGATGTGTGATTTTTTGAAACCACATACGGCACACCTCGATTTGACCATGAGGAGATGATTTTTAGTGACCACCTCGACGGGTCCATACCCTCCGTTCTGGTTCTCCACTTAAGGCACCACGGGTTCTGGTTTTGCACTTAAGGCACCACTTGTTGACTGTGTTGTTATCATGTACATTATTTAGTAAATGCTGTGCATTTTCAGCAACAGAATCGTCTCGACGGGGTGATTTTCCTTTGTTCCTACTCAGGATGTAATCAATGCAGTACTATCCACACGTGATATCATTGACATCTTGAAGTTGCAATGAGTTGTATACGGCTCCTTTATGAAGTTGTTTTAGGTGGGGCACGACTTCATCGAGAGGAGGTAAACCAAATGAATCGAAATACTCGACGTCGCTGTAACGTGGATCGTTGACGACGGTGACCCAGTGAGTGCCATGTCCATCGTAATAATTTTGTAGGTTAATCACGCAGATCTCGTCGGGAGTGATGTGTTCAGGAAGCTGATCCTTACAAAAGACACCCCTGAAATTTCCAAGGCTGGGTCCTAATATTTGCTCGATGTTGATGTTGGATAAGGGCGTGTTCGGACACGGTGTGTTTTCCGAGTCATAAACTCAAGCGACGTTGTCGCTCGCAATGAAACCTTTTCTTTCCTCGGCGAGAAGGTCCATTGTGGGCAATGCCTTTCCCACGGATGGTTCCAGGAAGTTGGAGTCCTCGACCGATTCCGAGCAATCCTGGCAATAACGTTCCAACGATGTCTGCTAACAATGGCCCGATGAATCCTCCTTGTTTGGAAAGCTGCGACGACGACAAGTTAAGAACGATACCTTTTCGTACAGCGACATGCTTGGCTACCGAGGTGGCTTTGCGATGCGTCAACACGACTCGGTCCGGTCCTGTGAGCGCAAACGCCTTAAGTCTAATCGATACCGATGTTGCAATGACACGTTTCGGACGAATTCCGCGGCAATCGCCGCTTTTTGGGCAACTCCGGTGATGGCTCCCGTCGCTTCAGCGAGTTTCAACGATGTAAGAACCGAAGCAAACAGCTTTGGCCCCATTGTCCTTACAAAGGGAACGGTTGTGCTACCAATAGATCCTCCGACGCGCGTTATTTTTGACGGGAGGACGGCTTTTTCTTGCCACTCCTGCGTTGATTCATTGTCTATACACACATGTTAAACAAGGAAGTTCATTTTTCCATTGAGTACGTCCAGCGTCATGAATCGGTCTGAGGTCAATAACGCCTAACAGACATAATCACCGCCAGGATTGGCATTAATCCACAGGATTTTAATGTCGGCAGGGGAGTCTTTGAGATGCTCAGATTGTGTGGAGACATCAAAGTGGAAAATGGGATACAAGTTGGCAAATTCTTCCATCGATATCTCCGTTCCCGTGTCCATGTCCTGGTACTTCTGCAAGGCTTCCATCATTATCATGTACGCTCGTTAGTGGTTTCTGATGGCCGCCGTGAAGTTGCACTCTCTGGATATTGCCTGGAGTTTGACTCTGATGTGAAAACAAGACAGATTAAGATGTTTAAACACGTGTCTGTTTCCGGTTTGGGCTTCTCGTTGTGTTGCTAGCTGCAATTCCACGAAGACGTGTCTGGGAAGCTCACTGCCTGGATTGGTGGCTACTCTCCACGACGTGGTCAACTGAGCGGTATGAAATTGTTGCATGTAAATGCGGTGTTGCTCGAAGTAAAGTTTCTTAGTGAAACTGATCAGTGTCGATTCCAGTTTCAGCATATGAGTCGTTGAGTGGGTGATTTTGGGCATCCACAGCGACAACCACTTCAAGGTGACTTGTTCATCTGCCGCTGCTTCTGCCTTGTACATGTTCTGCGCGGTGGAATCTCTTTCAGCACCAGCGTGTGCTTGACGCGTCTGAAGACCGTTAGGATATCTATGCACACGCCAAAAATGCTGCTATGAGGAAGTATCATGCAGATCTCGTGGCCGGCCTCGGTAAGAGCGCATCGAACTGCGACTCCCACCATTTATCCAGCATTACGCGGAAACCTGAAATTGGCCCTGAAATTGCTTCCGGTCAGCGCATCAGTGTTAGCCACAGCAGCCACGGGAAGTATGTCCGCGTTGGTAAATTCGTTACTCACAGCGTCTCTATTGGCAGTGCCTTTGAACTGCCACATGTTGGTGGCGCTTGTTCCCACATAGGCATTGCTGAATATGACCAGATCCAGGATCGTGCTACCTTGGGATAAGTAGCCATTGATGTTCTCCACGGTCTGATTGTTCAACTGGTATTGCAAAAGCTTGAATACCGTTCATCCGTTGTTCTGTAGCGTACCCTGTACATTGGCCGCATAGTCCGCCTGCTGTTGGTTGTTTTTTCCTGCGAACTTCCAGAAAGGCCTTATGGGGACGCCAGTACAGATCTTCGTCACGCGTCTCTATTTATCGATGCAGGTACCTTGTTCAGTCGTCATCTCTATTTTCCCACGCTTTCCTCCTCAACACTACGTTCTACTATCACTGGATCCGCCGACGATTCTAGTCGAATAGACCCTGATGTCATGGGTAATCGTCTGGCTTGTGCTATCAGCAGGGCGGATTTTATTTCTAATGGATCCGCCGACGCTTTCATCCCCTATAATCCTGGACCCATGGGAATTTTTTTCACTGATAGCGTGTTCTCCTTTCAGCTGAGCATTGTAATTTGTTAGCTTATCCAGCCACTCTCTCATATGTTCTTTTTTTGCTCTCTTCCTTGTGTCTCTGCACCCATGGTCCGTACACTTGGTTGTTCCCTGTGAGTATAGACGTGCAGCCATTAATAGCAAGTAATTATCCTCAACCGTCAACCCTGCATCCACAAAGAACTTAATTATTGGTAAGTTTATTTCCCACAAAATCTTTCAACCATACTCTGCTGGGTTCAGCATAACGAGTGTACTTAATGTACCATCTCATATCGGCATAAACTTTCATAGGTAGTTCTTGTTCACGCTTTTCTCTTTTGGTAGAGGATCTGCTTCCTCTCACTCTGAAACAGTTCTCGTTCCTTTTGAATCTTTTCTTGATTCTGCTGAAAATCAACTTCCTGTATTTTTCAACCCTTTCACGCTGGCTTAGGTTTTTTCTTGTCTTTATCCAGCTTGTTTAGTGACACTGGTGTATTGTTTCTCTCCTACTTCATTTTTATTTCAGTTTGGCATCCCACGCTTCTTCTGCTTCAGTTCCTCTCATTCTCGCGGCAGCATCGCTTTCCGGAGAGGGTGGTGTTACCTCTTTCAGTAATCTTTGCTGTTGTTGAGTTGATTTTAGAGTGTTCAACAACTGGTCTTGCTTCGTATCGTACGTCGTTTTCACTTCGTCAAGTTTAGTCAGGATGGGCTTGAACAATTTCCCGGCAACATCTCACTGAAACGTGTGCTGGTCTATCTTGTCCTCGAGGACACGTTGACGTTACGCTGCCCGCTGATCGATAAACCCTTTTAGCGCATCCTCACGCTGACGACAATTGGTGATCTTTTCAAACGGCAGGTATCTCACGCTGAAGTGGTGATATACTAATCAGAGATGCAAAATTCATCAAATCTTTTCGATAGCATTCTGGGACCGTCTCCACATCGCGATGAACGTCATAAAGTCGTGTATAGAGAATGACGTCTCCGCGCCGTAGCAGTCTTTGAATTGTTTCTCGGTAATGCCATTACTATGATCTCTCGCGATTGCGTCGATGTCTCGGTTGTTGAGTCCGGAAAATAGGACAAAGCATCCAGTGTTTCGTCGGATGTACTTAGATACATCGTAATACGACTGTGTGAGATAAAGGCTGTTGCAGGGCTTGATTCTCGACAATGAAAATACTCTCAGATCAGATTCATGTCCTCGCGGTCGATTTTGATATCGTCAAACACGATGATTTTATGAGTGTACGAATCCAGTTCTTCTACGGGTTGAATCTGATAAGGATCGACAATAGTAAAGCCGGCAACGGAGTTGCTCTCGCGATCCCCCGAAACATCGTTTCGGGAGAAGATGTTTCCCACGAGCGAGTTTTAAAACTCGTGCAGATTACTGGTGAGGGCTGAGCGTATAAATCATCACGCGATCGTACTTTAACATGTTATTCAACAGCATATTCATAAGCAGATTGGTTTTACCATGACCCGTAGGACCCGCGATCATCCGGCATCAAAAATAATGCTAGTATGGTGTCGTTTTTGCTCTCGTATGAAAAATAATGATGTTCATTTTTTTTTATATACAATTCACTTATGTGATGTCATACATGTCCTTTGGAACGCTGTTCGGGTCTGGTTCTTCTGCGTCCAGTCAGGATGAGCTAGATCAAAAAGTCAAACGCTCCAGGGATTCCATACAGGGATCTCTCAACATGAGCGGTCACAGCATCACCAATCTCGACGACGTGAGTTACACACCCCCGGAAGCCAATGTCGCACGATGGTCTCAAGTGAGCGGACTCGCGCAGACCAAATTGTCGTTGATCGGTGCAACTGTCACTGGAAACTTAAACATGAGTACAAGGTTTTTATACAGGCTTACAACACCGAGCGGGCAAGAGTTGATGTCGTCGCAGGCCGTATTGTCGGCTAATCTCGAGATGTCATTGCTTAACAAGTACGATAAAACCCGTGGTGTCATTTCTGGACATCTATCATTGACCGGCCGGTGACTAGCGATCTTTCCATGGCGTTACCGGCTTCCGGAACCACGTGGCAGAATCCGGGGCGAGTTGGAATAAGTACCGGACTCAGCACGAGATCGACGGTGATCTATCATTTTGGTACATTGGATCGTTCTGTGTACATCGACAGAGATGCCATGGGAAATATACGCTGATCAACTTACACTATCCTCCGTTGATCGATACTGAAGTGATTACGAAGAAGTACGTGGACAAGCGACGCGTCAAAACTTATAATGGTCACGTTCCAATGTTACCAGCAGCGACTAGAAGTCTATGTGGATTTTCTCTCTCAGCGTCGTCGGAAAACGATGCCGCTCACACGGCTTATCTCCTGTATGCTCAACATTTTGTCGCGATCAATACCGCCAACAAGTGGGCGACCTCCGGAGTGACTTCTAACTTTTAGATGCATGTGACTCTTCCCTCGTCGGTCTCGATTTGGAAATTTCAAGTGCATGGACGTGTGACAGGAACACATTGCGTGCTCACCTGGAGAGTCGATGACATTAAATCCGATGGAAGCGCCGATGTATTGTGGAACTACAGCCATTGGAAGAACATTGTTGAAATTTATGACGACGATCACCGATACCAAATATACCGCTTTTAAATTTGTAGGACTGACAGCAGAGCCTACAAATCCTGGCCTGAGTTACTTTCAGTTTTTTACTCTGGATGATCTCGTATAGATCGTCTGCGACCTCACTCTGATTTCGTGTAGATCATCTGCAACAGGTCGTTGCGATCTCATCTGCTACCTCGTTGCGATCTTATCTAATCTAGTGTGTATAACAACCATGGCGGAGATTTACTAGTTGCTGTTCGATGATGCTTACAGACAGGACGCATTGTATGCTGCCAATGACAATCACATGGTCAAGCACACCGCGGAAGTTTATGAAGATTGTAACAAAAGATAACCAGGTTGGGGTCGAATTATAACAAAGAACACTAATGATAGAAAAAAAATCCCAGTGTTTATTTATGAATGATTCAATGAAAAAGACTGTTTGATTCGTGCGCCAATAAAATCCAAATATTGGATATTTAACAAAATATGCACTAACCTGATAATGTATTGCGATTTAAATGAAATGTGAACTGATACGCAAAAAAAAAAAAAAAACTTAAATAGTAAAAAGATACAATGATTAACGATTCAAAGTGGTTCGTCACAAACAATCGAAAAAGAATGATTCACTTAAACCTTGACATTTTCCACACAAATAGTAATGAATGATGTAGTTTACTCAAATAATGAAATATGCTGAGTTTTCACTCAGATAGTGAAATATGACTAATTTTCACTCAAATAGTGAAATATGATAGGAAACATTGGGACATATATCTTGCGGAGTCGAACACAAATCCGAAAGTTCTTCTCAGCCCTAACGCTCTGTCGAATGGTTGAGGAGCCACCACGAACAGTCTGCTCCTCCTGGTCTGCCTGAAGATCCGTAAAATCTCTTGTTCTCTGCAGACCCGTTGGTCTAGAAGCCTTGGCTCTTCACCACGTGATGACTTTTTTTTTTTTAAACCACTACAACAGTACTATAAAAAAGAATATTAAAAAAATAAAATTGTCACCAATTAGCTTAAATCCCATGAATAATCACTGTGAATGCTGTGTAATTTTCTCTGCAAACAAAATCGCATCTCCATTTCCGCCAAAGAAACTCGGCCAGTTAACACCCGACATTACTCAACCGTATATGTAAAGTTTAATGTCCATGATTAAATTAGAAGAAGGAATAAAACAAAATATACCATGCAGTATGCGTGCCCCCAAAGAACTAATCCAGAATAAATATTTTATTCAGTGAGCAGTGTTACATGCCTTAAGAATTAAACCAAACGAAATAAGGTGGGACAAAACGTGGGAAAAACAGTTGCCACATGTACGGTAACTTGTGACTGCAGATTTGAACTGTTAAAATGAAGTCCTAGGCATCGTAAGTTACAACAAAATAGGGCATCAATTATTGCCAATCAATTGCTGGTGCTTACATACACACTCTGTCGAACATGGTTTCTTTGAAGTATGTCCGACGGGCAGTCCTTTTCACAAGATAAATGCAAGGATAAGGATTAACTGTTAATTAGTCACACTGGCTTTATTGCTTGTGCACTTAAGTCAAAACTTCAGCTGTTTTGCAGTTTAGCCACAGCTGACCATAATATGAAAACCGGCTTGTCCTGGGGGATAATAAGGCGTATCACAGGGAGATATAGCGCGTCCCATATAGTCGCCTCACCCAAATTACTATTGTCAGCCAGTTAATGTGAAACTTTGATTTTATACCTGACCTCTTTTCTTTTGATCGCTGCTATTTAAACTGCCCAATGGATAGTTTTATATTAGTTCCAATTATTGCAGATTACAGTTTATACATACTACATGTAACAGGGCTAGACTTTTTTGTTGGCTTTTTTTATAATTTTGTTTAAAAAAAATATAAGATTACTGAAAATTGTACTTTCTCGAAACACGACCGTGTCAGGAGTTTAGAATCTTATTTTTAGCAAAGCTTCCATTTGATTAAAATCAGATCTCAGTTTCACCTAGGACAGTGGTGATTTGATTTAGATTGTGCCGTGTTAAGGCATGTATGTCAACATCTTGAAAATACATTTACTCATTTCATCAGCGTGATCAAGGTTTCCTCAAGCAAACAATTGTGGGTTTTTTTTCGACAAGCCTGACGGGCACCTCACTTTGAATACAGGATGTGCCCGAACTAAGCTTAGAGGGGTCCCGTGTGTCGGGCTCTCGGATTTATTTTTTAGTACTGCTGATGTAGATAAAAGATCTGAGAATTGATTGTTGCATTTTGTGGTCACTTACTCAGCCGTCTGTCTATTTTCGTAGCTCACAAGTTTAACACTTTTCCCAGGGTTTAAAATATACAACGGTATGTCTGTAACAGCGCCAACATTTAGTCTAGGACGAGCATTTGCGTATCCTAGAGCTGACATTTTTTTTAGGATCCCTCTCGGAAAATTCCTTTGAGAAATGTAATGAACACAGAGTGCTGTATGGTGTTGCTTTGAAATCGACCCGCTTGCAATAATGTATCCATACTTTCTTTATGTCTTTATCTTTTGGAAAAGAAAAAAAAAAGTTGTCCACAGGCTTTTCTTGATGTGCTATTACACCCGTAAGCAACGCAAAACGGCATTGTCTTTTACTCTGGCAACTGCCAGTCGGGATGCAAGAGTGGCTACTATGACGTCACATCTTGAAAGTAACCGAATAGGCACGGAAAGTTTGCATACGAGGTCACGGAAATTCAGCTCCTTGAAGATATGCTAATATTTAAATATTGGCATTACGGTTGCAGATGATACTTCAGAATAAGGTTTTCTTCTATAGTGCGTTTTTTATTGTTCTATATTTCCATTGATTTCTGGTCTCCTTTAAGCAGATATCTAAGATAAACACCGATATTGATTTCCTTACGGGAGATATCATAGATCCAGGTTCATTTGATAAGGTTGACAAACTACTGTTTAGCGTTGAAAAGTACATAACCTTCTTACACGAGCATCTGACTGACCTCGAGTCGGCATTAAAGCGATTAACTCGTATAAGAGAATGAAGTCCAAGATCGACTTCAATCACATCGACGAGAATTTGTGAAACAGAGTCAGGAGCTAGAATCGTGTTATCGTAATTACCATCGAAAAATCTACGTGTACAAGCATGCGTACCGACTTTACAAAAGCATATTGAGATTCATCTCGCTGACATCTTTTGCTGTGACGGCCACTGGAGTCATCTCCACGGGCGCGATGGCCAACCCGATGATGTTGATTCTGTCCAGAGCCGGACTGGCCATGCAGACGATGATGAAACGCATCGAGCCACGACTGGAGGCCCATAAAAATAGCGCCAAGCAGGCCATGCTTTCAGATCAAACAATGCTAAAAAAAAAATATGCACGTACATGCGTGCAGCTCCCTTTGATATGGCGCTGCTGATTCGCGAAATGAAAACTGTCGATGATCTCATCGTGGGAAGCCAGTGCGGGTTGACGTCGCTGGGCAGTTTCGAAAAAGTCTAAGATAAAAAGTACATCACTGATTATCCTGTGTAATGATATAGAGAAAATGTCTGGTCTTAGCAGCTATACTGCCAGTCTTGCCTGCAACGATGTTGCTGAAGGCGAGATCTTCGTCACCGACATGATCTTGGACCAACCAGAAACGCTCCATTGGGCCATCGCGACAGTGATTCGAAAAACGTGCCTGTGACGCTCGAACTGACGCTGACAAAAACACATGGAGCAGCAAGAAAGCAGATGTTACTCACACGAGATCAACGTACGGATCTTTTGCGACGAGGATCTGATCAGACAGATCTGCATGCAATGGATAAGCGAAAAATAAAACTTAAAAGATCTTAAAATTATCTTAGTTCACTCCACTGCGAGCAACAGAATTGCGGTAAACGGCATTTACCATCACCGAAAACTCTGTTTCAAGTGTCATTCAACTGAAAAAGCACTTAATTTGTTTTTTGCTATCCATCAGGTCTTTTCTCTAAATTGTCTAATCGATTATCGGATTAATCTCTGTTGAGATTAACAACGGGGTATCCGATGCGAACAACTCCACGATAAGCTTCAAACACAAAACGATGACGGTACATCGTGGCTCTGATCCCGTTCAAGTACAAATGAACGATGGAGTATCCAGTGGTGCTTAATCTTAGCACGTGCAATATTTTAGTGCGCACGCTACATACATCTCCATTCGTGTTAGCTTCGTAACTACTAAATACGGGATGAACTCTCCACGTCGTTTCCTCGCACTGTTGCGTCATGCTTAACCTTGAACACCGCTGAATGCTTTTTGAGTCTGAGAGTAGTTCTCAGTTTCTCGTAGTAATATTTAATCGCTCTTACGTTTCCACCACCACAACGCTGACACTCTTGGAGCTGACCTTGAAAACCTTCTAGGCAGGCAGAATTGATCGAACGAGTCAGAGGAGTCCTACAGGCGATGCCAAGAAGCTCTGCTCTTCGTCATAAACTCGTGAACGAGTACAAAACACTGGCAGGGCGAGAAATCATTACCACGCAGCAGTATATGAAGCAATTGCGAGACAAATACAAAGCGCTCACGGGAAAAGCGGCTACGCGCTCCAAACACCTTCTACTTCAGCATGAAATCATGAGTCGATCACGACGAGCCGACATTGAGAAAATATTATCCAAAATCGATCCACAAGCCCTTCAACGACAACGTGATAAAATCGCTCGGAGAATAACACAGCCACCATCCAGACGAACCGAAAAATCATACGGAGGCGCCGACAATGGATTTATTTACTATCATCAACACATACTGCAGCAAAGAGCCGACAAAGAACTCATGCAACGCATTCTAAAACCTATTATGAATGCAGAACTACGAACACATACGGTTACCAAACTTGGGGTAGCTCTCGACGTTCATTTTGTGCAAGCCACTTATCAAAAGAACATCGACACGTGGATCAAATCCAAATCGCAAATCGTTTATAGCAGTGATGATTTCGGTCAAATCGTCAACGTAGCAGGGTCATTTATCCAACGTCGCATCGAATATTATCAAGAGTCAGGATCGGTATGGATCTATGCCGGAGTCAGTTCTATCTCGTTTCCAAATTTACACCGTTGCGCGGAAGTATGAGCGTACCCCTTCCCAAGCAAATCATCTGGACCAAATCATGCATCAACGTCAAAAACAACGACGACTACAGTTTCCTGTGGACGATAATTTCCGCTTTCCATCCCGCTGAAGAACATGTCGATCGCGTCTACAACTACAAACCACATTTTAACGAAATCAAGACAACCGGAATCACCTTTCCTGCAGCGGTTAAAGACGTCCCTAAACTGGAAGCGCTCAACGATGGACACTCCATCAGCGTGTTCGGACTTGATGACAAGAAAGCGGGAGATAAACAATTCGTGGTCTGTCCCATTTTTATCTCCAAAACAGCCTCACAGCACAGCAACAACTTACTTTATTGCCAACGCCATTTCGTGTACATCAAAGACTTCAGTCGGCTATGCCGATCTCAGTACACGCAACATAACAATCATGGATATTTCTGTTAGCGTTGATTACAATGGTTCCCTCAGCCACGAATAATTACACGTCCATGTCACGTAGGGATACTGTCAAGAACTACAAACCATTCAGATGCAACGCCAGGGAACACTATAGTTCGAACACAACTACAAAAAATATCCGCAGACGTTTCACACCTTCTTTGACTGAGAAGCAATCCTTGAAAAAGTAAAAGGACTCTTTCCTGATACCGACCATTCTTTCACCCAAGTGGAACAAAAACACGTCCGGTACGCGATCGGCTATAAAACCTGCTGATCCATTGATGAACATTTGTCTTCACCGTATCGTCAGCATCGCGGTGAGGATTGCGTCATCAGCTTTTTTTGAGCAACTCGTGGCTGAATGGAAACGCATCAACGACCTCCCAAAAAATCCGACACGGTTGATTCAACTCACACCATCACAGCTGCGACAGGCCACATCAGCACAGCAATACCACATCTGCGAAGAGTACTTTAAGCCACATGATAAAACAGTCAGAGATCATTGTCATGTGAGTGGAAGTTATCGAGGAGCTGCTCATGCTGATTGCAATCTATGCTTCAAATATCCAGACTTCGTCCCGGTGATCGCGTATATCTACGAGGGTACGATGAACATTTTATCGTCTCAGCACTCCTGGTGTCAAGCAACTTCTCGCCGAGGTTGGAACGAAAATCAAATGCATCCCCAACAATTTATAAAAGTACATGTCGTTCTCGATTGGACCTTTCCTATTCATCGACAGCGCACAGTTTATGCCCGCGTCGCTAGAAGAAGTTCACACTCCCGAAACAGGGTTTTGTGAAATAGAGTTTCATGCCAAAGCTGATCTGCTCAAACAAAATGAAATTTATCCTAACGAATATCATCGATGCGTGGTCGAGATTCGATGAAACCTCGCTACCATCCCAAGACGTCTTTTATTCACATCTGCACCTGTCAGGGATCACCGACGATGAATACGCGAACAAGATATGGAACGAATTCAGCTGCAAAACACTTGGAAATTATCACAACATCTACCTCAAAACGGATGTGCTCGTGCTCGCAGATGTGCTTGACCATTTCAGACACACGTGAATAGACCATTACCAACTCGATCCACCCTGGTATTTCTCCTAGCCAGGACTCTCCTGAGACGCCTTCCGTAAATAATCCGGAGTCACCTTAGAACTCTTTACCGATCCAGACATATTTATATTCAACGAACAAATGATACGAGGTAGAATCTCCGTCATCAGCAGAAAACAAGCCGTCGCCAACAATAAATGCATGTCCAATTACGATCCGACAAAGCCGCCTGTGTATATCCTCTACTTCGTCACGTACAATCTCTAAGGATAGGCGATGTCACACCCGCTTCTCGTATGAGATTTTCAGTGGATCTCGAGAGAGTAGTTCTTCAAAGAATGACAAGCGGGATACCACGACGACTGGGTCTATTTCGTTGAAGTCAACCCTGATATCCACCACATCTCCACGACATCCATAACGCTTATCCATAGTGCACCGAGCAAATTCTTGTCACCAACTCGATGCTTTCTCGGGAACAGCTGCTCGACCTCAACACAACACAACGAGCCAGCGCAACACAGCGTTCGACAAAGACTTCAACAAACTCATGAACAATAGCGTTTTCGAAAAAACCATGGAAGTATCAGATATCGCAAGAAATCGAAATCTTCAATATTCTACGATGACGAGATAAGCTCGTGGTCAACGATGCCTTTGTAAGCATGAAATCTTTGACGAAGAACTCATCACTGTCGAATCCAGAAAAACTAATCTCAAGCTGGATTCACCCATCTGCATCAAAGCAGCCGTTCTCCATCTCTCAAAACTGTTCATGCTTGAGTTTCATTACCACTTCATCAAGCAAAAGTACGGAGACAAGGCAACGATGCTCATGACCGAGACCGACTCACTCGTGTATGAAAATCACACCAACGATATCTACGCTGATCAGTAACAACACGAACACTGCTCGACCTCAGCGATTATCCACAAGACCACCCCGTCCACTGAGACGATAGTAAAAAAGCGCTAGGAAACTTTAAAGATGAAACTCACGGAATTTATCGGACTTCGATCCAGAATGTACTGCATCACACTCGACGATGGCACCGTCATAAAAATAAAGCCAAACGTGTAAAAAAAACAAAAAAAAAAAACAAAAAAAAAACCATCATCGCCCACTTTGCTACTAACCATCATTACACACAAGCACTACACTGACATCTCCAATGCTATTCCATGAGAACTTACCAATCACAACGGCACAAAATATCTACAAGGCTCATTAACAATAAAGGACTATGCCCATTCGATGATAAACGATACTCCACCGATGACATTCAAACACTCGCACACGGGCACTATCGAACCACTATATAAGATGGTCCAGATCCCTACGATGGAGTGGTCCAGAACCCTCATTACACACCTACAAAATCGGGGGAAGCACTCTTTAGCACCTAAAAGTGGTCCAGTACCCCCCATAACACAGTAGTATAGATAAAAGGGGGCTCTCTCGACCACTCTTTATCACTGCCTGAAAAAAGTGGTCCAGAACCCCCATTTTTTATACTACTCATGTGAATCCTACGCTTATACCAGCGACAGAGAGGGCGAACATGCCAAACTGTTGGACATGACGACCACCCTGCAGTCCAATAAGTTCCTTCTCAGTCATCTCACAGGGCAATTCCCAACTTCCTAACAATCAGGGTGATATGAGAGTACCCCATCGAATATTTCTACATGAAACCGGAACTGATAGCATCTAGTTAACTACTTTTTATTAGTAAGAGTATCTTGCGCTGCGTATGCCAGAAATATTCGGACCCACAATACCAGTAATGTAAGTCGCCATGTGTCAATAAAGGCAAAGCAAGTGACACGCGTCACCAGTGCCGTGCCCTTCATGTGTACAAAGAATGTGTATATAGAGGCAGATATGTCAGGCATGCGGAAACAACAAGGCAAAGCAAAATCTTCGGCGCAAGAAAAAGAGACCAGCGTGCAGTTCACATATTCCATAGATAGGTAACGTAGGCAGGTGAGTGGAAGTGTTGTTCTTCTAGCTTGGGCCCTTAGCATCCACCCTGATGCAATACTAAGGTCTAAACCTTTGATTGCAATCGGGGTCTGTGTAGGTATCATTACACTCATCTCTATCGACATTCTCGATACGTATTACTTGCCGCTCTGATAGCTGACGAATGGGGAGACTTGAACTGGAATTCAAGACGTATATTGGCCATTCGGTCATGTAAGTCTGTACCCCGACTGCGTGCAAGGTACACTCTTCGGGGATTAAATTAAATTTGCGCACGGCGTTCTACTTAATTGCTCGTCAAATGGAAGGAAGTACACATTCGATGCATCACTGTATGCATGGTATATACTGGTCAGAAATGATTAAAGTCGTTTATAACTAATTTGGTAGTTTACTAGTTACTGTAAGTACATACCTACTACTTAATGTGACATCGAGTGGAATGGTGATGCTCAGCCACTCGACACTTTAAAGACATGTACTGCATGTACCTTCATTTACATGTCTTGGCGAGGAAAGGGAGGAGAAGTCCAGCAGGAGTCCCCAAACGTCAAAGGGGCCTCTCTAAAGCACAATGGTTGTACTAACGATCAAATTCTTCCCAGCTGTCTTTTCCGGTTATTCCTTAACAACCAATAATGTGTTAACCATATATTTAATTAGAACAATCGTCCAAGTTACAAATTTCGTTCATTCCTAACATTCACGTTTGAACTTTGTGTACATTGTGTACATCGATTTCTCCAATTATCTGACCAATCCGTGAAGAAAGGTTATTCATTTTAATTTAGCATCACGCCTGTAAATTCATAAATGTATAGTTATGTTCTAGACGGTAACTCAAAACGGTCAAATTAGTGAACTGAAAAATCATTATCAAAAGGGATTTTCAAACAACCGAAAGGAAAACCCCAGACTGTTAGGCAAATTTCGTGAGTCAGCTACTGGAGAAGTACGATGTAACTAGGCGCCTGTCTGCCTTGTATTTAATCTGATTAAATTCGGTTCTCACGTGAAGATCTGACAGCGACCGCTTAGGGTCATGTTCTGTTGACCTTTGAATTAGCCAATGGAAATGCAGCTTTCTGAAATCTGAAAGTGAATCAAATCGTTTGGCACACATTGAGACTCTTCAACGATACTGCCTAGTCTCTCAAATGCGAATAGATAAGACTTCTTCTTATTGGCTGATACAATTATATGGAAAACCATCGCCGCCAAAAATATATCATTGAAATAATATAAGCAACGTTAAAATAAACCAAGAAAAGCTACAACGAAACAAACATGCTTGCAAAATAATATTACTAAAACTGAGACAATAAGATCAATATTCAAATAAAACAAGGGATGCACCATGGAAACAGACAAATTTCAGCTGAAATAAAGAAACTATGAATAAAACAAGCAAACCTCAAATGAAATAAACTGCATTTAAAGAATAAGATCAATAGTCAGATAAAACAAACAAGGCACACACAAAACATACACATATCTACAGAAACAAACAATATACCGACGAAACAAGTAAATGTCAAACGAAGTAAATGGTATTTACATGAAAGAAACAAACACATGCTGGTTAAGTTAAGCTAACGTAAAATGATACAAATGCCAATAATAAAAAAAAAAAACAACTTCCCATACATATACAACACCCGTGCGCAAACATTGCTGGTGCAATGAAAGAAACGTGACAGCGAAATGATCAAAGAATAGAGGGCGCCTCTTCATTGGAAGGGGAGATTACAGCCAAGAGCGAAACATTATTTAAAATGACACATGACGTAGGAGTTAACTAAAGCTATAAGACACACGGTACTAATTGTATGGAAAAATGGGAGCCAGTCTGGAAATGGGTGAAGATAAAATGGAGTATATATGGGTTTGGCTGGCCAGGATTGGTTGATAATGAAAGTTAGATTTTAGTAAAAGGAATCTTTTGAGTGCGTATCCTAGTTGTAACTGAAAAAATAGAGACATTGATGGAATTTCAGTCCTTTAACAGTGTTGAGTTTGGAACACTCATTACTGAAATTGGCACCCGACTCTTTAATGCGGAATCGAAAGTACATGTTTCAAACACATGTAGATCCAGAAAATGCCGCGGGTCATATCCTTTTCTCTAGACGGAAGCTATCATCCAGGTTTCATTTATACTGATAAATATAGGTTTGATCATGAGTATTCAGAAATTTAAAGTTATTAAATTTTTAATATCATGGTATTTGCATAGGTTTACTATGGGAACTGAAGTAGTACCGTGAGTCCTATGAGCAGGACCGTATTTAGACGTGGTGGGACCCTAAGCTATGGGAAGCTGTAGAGGCCCTATTTGTTAAGTGTTAACAGAAAATAAGGCTGTGTAACAACTGAACTTGGCTAGTTTTTGCTAATTATTACAATGCAAATTATGTAAATTATATAACATTTATTGCATAGATAATAATAGTGACCTATTATGCAAAAAATCACGGGTAACAATTTTTTAAAAATTCTGAAATTTTGAGAGTCGAATTCAGACTATGAGCCCCTAAGCTGTAGCTTGTTCAGCTTATGCCTAAAACCGGCCCAGGTTATAAGGCTTCTCAATGAAGCGGCATATTTGTTATCACGAGGGAGGCTGCCACCGGCCATTGCGATGTCCCCAGTGCCACCGTTAAGATCGCCTGTGCCGAAGACTGTAGTATCTCCCTTGCCCCTGTCAGGATCGCAACTCCAATCGACCAGGGCATTGGTTACCCCAAACACAAACAGCATAATCAGTGGGCACAGAAACTTGTTTCGAAAGTGTCCAATGTAAGTAGGCTTAATTGGTTGAAATGCTTATTTTAAATTTGTAATTTATTCAGTTCAACTCATTAGAATCTCGTAAAACTACCAGTAAGTAAGTAGAGGGGCTTGAAATTATTTTATATGCGGTTTTATTGAATCATTATTATTGAGTTATTATTGAATTGAGAGAGAGAGAGAGAGAGAGAGGAGAGAGAGAGAGAGAGAGAGAGAGAGAGAGAGAGAGAGAGAGAGAGAGAGAGAAGGATGACAGAAAGAGTGTTATACACTGACTCCTCATTTTACGAACGTTTAACTAACGAATGTTTGGCGTTAACGTATTTGAAAAACTATATACCCCTTCTTCATGATGAGTAATGAATTTTCACTGCAATCAAAGCCAGCTAAGTCGGTTATTCATAAATTGCCCTCCTTACATACCATCACTCGTGCATACATTCGCTGTCTTTGTACATGTAGTTTTCGTCGATGTCAAATAGCGCTGCTTCATTTTCTTGTTTATTGTTTAGTTTATACTACATGCTTTAATTAGACTGTTCATTTTAGATTTATTATTGTTCATTCTTATAATCTTTTAAGTTGAATACAAGAAATGATGTGCAAGATATGAAACTTTCAAACATTTTAATACGAAGTTTTAACATTACTTTTACAACGATAAAATGTATTTTCTGCTTATGCATAATAGACTGGCAAGACAGGAATTACAAAAAATATCTGCATTTAAACTTCATACATACTGTAATACTATAGCAAACTTTGAATTGAATGTGGCCACAAATGTAGAAGATCTGTGACTTTAAAAACTTATAACAATAAATTTCAACATTGTCCACAATGATCAACCAAGCATTCTGTGATTATTTTACAACAAATTCTTATCTCCCAATAGTGGATGAACATATAATCCCTGAATCAGTGAAGTTTAAAAGTCTTCCATTTCTGTATATTTTCTTTGACTTGACTACATTCTTCATTTTTACTCTGTGGCACAAGGAAAGTCTCAAGTGAAGATAAGTATATGCTTGGCCAAATATTTGTTATTGTCACCCTGTCAAATAGGTTACACGGTTCTGCGAATTAAACATTTTTCTTCATTTGTATTGTAACCAGATTCCTCCGCACTTGAGGATAAAATGTGTACCTGTTCATAACTTTTAGGCATTCAAAGTGGAAAGAGACGATTGTAGTGGCATCTTGACAGGGACACGGGGATGTTACAGATATCGACAGGGGCGATCTTAACGGTGGCACTGGGGACATCGCAATGGTCGGTGGCAGTCTCCTTCGTGATAACAAATCTGCCGCTTCACTGAGAAGCCTTTTAACCTTAGTTTTTAACTCCTGTTTTCCTACATCATGTGCCATTTTAAAATATTTTGCCCTCTTGGCTGTAATCCCCCTTACAATGTAGGGGCGCCCTCTGTTCTTTCGACAAAGTTGATCATTTGATTATCGTGTTTCGTTCATTTCTCAGAAGCGTTTGCGCATTAGTGTTGTGTTTGTATGGGTTTTTTTAATTGACATTTCTGTTCTTACCTTGTATCATTTTACGTTAGCTTAACCAGCTTGTGTTTCTTTATTTCATGTTAATACCATTTACTTCGTTTGACGTTTGCTTGTTTCATTGGTATGTTGTTTCGTTCTGTATATATTTGTCTGTTTTGATTGTGCCTCCCTTGTTTAATCTGAGTATTGATCTTAGTGGTTAAATACCGTTTATTTCGTTTGGCGTTTGTTTCTCTCATTGGTATGTTTTTGTTTCAGCTGACATTTGTCTGTTTCGTTTGTGCCACGTTTGTTTTATTTGAGTATTGACCTTATTATCTGAGATTTATTATTATTTTGCAAGCATGTTTTTCTCATTGTAGGTCTGCTTGGTTTATTTTAAATTTACTTAAATTTTTTCCAGTATAAATTTTTCCGGAGATGGCTTTCCATACAATTAGCAATTATAGTAAAAATATGAGTCATCAGAACATTAAATTAAACGGTTGGACGCAGGACAGTGGAGATCTGATGTTAATCAGATTGCCTCGTATCAAGTAGAAAAATAGGTCTGTCATTAGCTGCACGTGGCAGAACGGGAACGATTCACAGGTGGCTCGCTGTTATGTATATTTAATTTCATTGTTTGTCTGTTAGTTTTATTTTTTTTCCCATTACATGCTATTGTAATGTAACATTGTTTACTGGACTTGACCTTGTCCAGAACTGAGTTCAGTTCTGTTTGACCTGATTGACTTTTTTAATTAATTTTTTTATTTCATTGATGAAAACAACTAATAATAGCTTCATTATCCTCTATGGGTATGAGTTCATTGACCAAATTATTATTCAGGTAAAAATGTTGATTTGGGTCAGGGTTTTGGGGATTCCAAAATGAATTTTATTGAGTATTAGGTTTTAAATAAACAAGGCTCATTAAATCATGCTATAAAGCTATTTTCCACTAGGCAATGGTTGTTTTTAGAAAATGCTAATTTTTGACCTGAGGTCAAACAGAGAACTATATCATCTTGTGACTGTCAGAATTTTACCAGTCGTGCTTTAACATCTAGCACATTGGGTTGTATTGTGTTGTATTCAGTTTGGGCTGAATTTTATTTTCTTCAAGTTATTGAATTCAAGTGACTATTTCCTCTGGAAATACAAAAGTGCTCTGACAAAATTCTTGGATAAAGACATTCATTGGAATTTATACTGAATTCAAACCTGGAATAATATTTCAGTGATTCAACAAGAAACTGTTGACACATCAGTACACGTTATCGCCTTCAATTTTAACTCTCTTTGGGATTTGAATTGAATTTTATTCAGGATTTTTTATTACTAGGACTTGTGTCTTTCATTCTTGGATTATTTTTGATTTAAATCGTAAAACCGTAAGTTCTTTTTTCTCATTTTTCACTTTGTATTCTAGGGAAATAAATTATTTACTAAATTTTACAAAGCTTGTTGTCTTCACTCTTTTCTGTTACTTATTTTAAGAGCATAAACTCATAACACTCGCTCCCCTCACTCTACCACAGCAGGTGCGGCACGATGTTGATTGTTGGACGTCTGCTGCCTGATCAATCAATGGGCCACGACTGCAATCAATCAATCAATATTTAAAGTCGTGTGCGACCAGTTTGGTTCTTTATGATTTGTTAATGTACTCAAAGAATACTGTTTAATTATTCGTCGATCGGGAAACAGAAACCACCACACCACGACTTTGTACCCTTTCTGCTCTCGGCCATTTATGTCTTCTTGTCGAGTGCAAAGGTGATCTCACTTTTGACAAGATTATACCCCTATTTTGCATGCAAGCACATATTTCGGGGATTGCGGGATTGTGTGCATCCGCACACGAACTTTTTGTTGAATGTTCGATGGGAGGAGCTTGGGAAAACCCCATTGCACGCCTTGCGAGGGACATCATGTGAGAACTGGAGCCACCACTTAACGCATTATTGTCTACACCCATGGAAGGCAGTAAACGAAAATGGGAAGAAGGCTATCCGGAGCCTCAAGCGTCAACGGTGCTATCTGGAACGAAATGGATGAACGTATAAATTATCAAATTCCGCCCAGTTAACTAATGTGGTCAAACTTTATCAACAAGTTATGTGTGAGCCTCATTCTTAATTAGAGTCAGGTCTTACAGGTTTTGGAATTTAAGCCGCGTAGGTGGGTCAAAGGTCCACCTACTCTTATCCATGTCAGTGTTTGGGTCCGAGAGGTCAGCAATAATAGTATTGCCATCGGTGGGCCACAGGTTTTTTTCTCTAGGTTCGATAGGCTGTAGATCTCCACCAGGAGGTTCGTGATTAGCGCTGAAAGGGGAACTGGGCTGGTGCTAAAGGTCTCTCCTAGTTTTTCATGTTGTCTGATGCCTTTTTGCGCCTTCTCTCACATCCCGGATAGCTGTTCCTCGTATAGTAGCTCTTTCTTACTGCTAGGGTCTTCTGAAGAACTTCGATGTATTTTTCTGCTTTTACTTGGTCCCTTCACGTGATTAATTCCCAGGTGGTGTGCCTAGCCAAGAAGCTATTGTCTGTTTTACTTTTAAATTTCTTATTTCTCCATGGCTCTTTGGTAGGGGCTGATGTGTACCATTCCACCATCACAGGGATTGGAGTAGGGAGAGGTGGGGGATGTTGGTGGCATCATCCACGACGGCTTCCGCCGCAGTTTGTGTTTCATCGGTATTCAGCTCCGGAAAGGTCCCAGTTCATGTTTGTCCGCTAGCTGCTCGGTTACCTCGACTAGAGTTGTAATGGAGTGGTGTTGGTAAGCCTCCTGGTAGTAGTCACTCAGGATGCGGACTCCAAAATTCCCCTACACTAATTTTTTCTTCCTCGTTTTTATCGACCTCCAGGATACATTATTAAAAGCACAGATAAAATGTGTGGATTTCATTTTAGCGTCCATTACTGTTTGTAGCCACGTGTCAAGTAACCGCTGCCTGTCCGGGTCGATTTCTTCCTCTTCTACCTCCTCTATCACCTCTTCATCTTCTATTTGTTCTGTGAAAGATTTACACTGGATGTCGATATCGAAATCGATTATGAGTTCAGGGTCTGGGGCCTTTGCATTTCCCTATCTACGGTTATGGTCTGCCAATACGTGGGGGTTGTGGTTGAGGTCCTTGTCATGATGACTGGTTGGTCACTGGATGCGGATCTCGCTTGTAGGGCTGGATGCTCCGAAGTGGATGTAGAGTGGTCCAGTGTCCTCCGACTGGCCTCTTACCTCCTCTTCGTACTTTGTTTTATTCATCCGCACCCTACCTACTTCATACGTCCCCGTTGATAAATTTTCGTCATCATTTTCCTCTGTGTTGTACCACACCAATATTAGCGGTGTTCTTTCAACACCAGCTCTCAGGTGCCAACTTACAACAAGAATTTTACTTAGGCCTTGACGTCCGTAGTGCATGAGTTGTCCCGGTGTCCCCTAGTGTCAATAGGAGCCTTATGAAACACCAAGTGTACCCTATATGTCAAATTCAGTCCAGTTATCTAAATCAGGGTATTGCCTATTGCCAATTGTGTGTAAGCCACATAATTTAACTACAATCACGCGATTTTAGTTGAACATTTTCTTTTCCATAATATTTTGATATTTTATGTACATATCATACTTAAATTTTTAAAATCAACAATTAAAATATAAGGTCTAAGTGACCTATACAGAATTTGCGTTCAGGTTGGATTATGAAGTATTCTTTTAGACCGGTGACCAAATGGATCATATTTGTATTTTAAATCAATGTTATCAAATGTAAACATAATAAGAGGCAATTTGATCAGTAACCATGTAAAGGACTGAGTTTAGACCTATGTAGCAGGACCAGGAATAGCCTCAGGTGTTTTGGCAGCAGCAAAATTTCTTCCTTGTACGCCTCTTGCTGTTGTTTTGGAAGATGATTTCCGCCATCACTTGGCCCTCCCATTCTGGCCGGTACTGAATTTGCCGGGATTATGTCTGCCACAGTATGGAGCACGTTCGTCTTTGCCCTTTATGTCAGCAGGCCCCTTTGTTTCCAGATTGAGAGGGTTCGTGTCACGTTGTGTGAAAAAATTTGTTAACAATTCAAGCTTATGTTTATAAATGTCTTCTGATAGAATTCGTAATTCAAAGTACTTTGGGTAATGTCAATCCGTGTTACATAATATTTAGACTTTAGACCGATTCTGAAACAAAGAAACTACCTGTCCGTGAATTAGCCCTTGCGTTACGGTCAAATTCGGGGTTACTTCTTTTGAATAACCTTGCCGCGGGGTGAGAAACTATGTTTGTTGCAATTAGCAGTGGTGGCACCGGTCGGCTGAGGCTTAGAGGCCGGAAACCCGACATTATAACACCTCAGTGGTACTACCCCAGACCGTTTTCAAAGAGACCACTGGTATCCAATCAGAGCTAAGATAGTTGAATTTTTGGCGGGTTTTTCATGTAGCCAGACAGTATTCTGTACTTTCATTGTGAAAGAATCATTGCATTGTCTGGACATGGGTGAGAGCAGACGTAGGGAGTTGGAGACAAGAAACGGAGTTCTAGGAACTTCGGACGAGATTGTAACAAAGGCTTCTGAGGTAAAATATCTTCGCCCGAATCTGCCTCACTTTCCTAACTAGGTGTCGTAAGATTTATACGTTATTATGTGCATTTAATTTAGTAGAAATTTAATCTTCCATGTACAGCTGAATTATCAACATGTAGTAATGTAATGTAAAGCGAATTAGTAGTATTCAAGATTAATGTATGTAGTTGTTAGGATAAAATCGATGTGAATGGTGTAATCTGCTACGATGTTGTATCGAGGTGCAGAACTTAATTTAATAGGGAGTAGTGTTAGACCTTGTACTTGTTTGTATTTGAATATATTGTTGAAGTTGATAGTTTACTATAGAGAGAATTAGGGATATGTACGTGCGTATCAGAAGTCGTGATATTATTGCTTTTGTTATAGCCTTTATTATGGAACAAGCGTGTGTGGAATATTGAGATGTGAGTGTAAGAGATGACCTAATGATTAAATTGCCATTATACTGATGAAAGATCTGTGAGAGTGTGTTAATTCTCCTGTGTTCGAACAAGGAGGCACCATTGAACGCCCCATCTAATCCACAGGAAGCTTTCTGGGTGGGATCGGACGCCACCCGAAGATTAGAGAGGAGAAGACGTGGAGACCACGTAGAGATAGGCAGTTGTGCGAGGAAGGAGGGCGAGGGAACTGAAACGAGAGAACCGGAAGTACCGACAAGGACTGCCGAGAGAACGGAAACGAGGGTACCGGAAGTACCGAACGGAATACAAGGCGGGAGTTACAGATGAGTAATATAGAAGGGACATTGGAAGGAAACACTCTCACTTTTAATTTTGAGGGATGAAATAATTGTCAATTTGGATAGGTCCTGTATTGATTGTAAGCAATTACACTGAAAAATTGTCCTGTAGTTGTGAAATACCGTGATATAGGTTATTAAATTGTTACACCTTTCACCTTATTAATTTTATATTTTTACACATAGATTGTCGGCTTTGCTGACTGTGTGCTCGGAGCTATTTAACGTTTTTAATTGTCCGTCCTTCTCCGGGGTTAGTAATAATTCCATAGGGGGCACGTGACAGTTCGGAAGCAGCTGAAGATGTTATTGGTGTGGTTTTTTCTTTTGTTGATGATAACGCTATTATTGTTGACAGTACAGCTGCTCTGTGAGGTTCTTGTCTTTTTTCTTCCTTTCCGGTTGTAGTCTCTTGACCTCATTATTTGCCTCTTTCTTTTCTTCTTCCTGCTTCATTTCTTCCTCCACTATCCTCTGCCTACTGCCTTCTACTTAAGGTATTGGAGGAGTGAGCTTGGGAGATCACTTAATCGTTTCTATAAAGGCAGGAACGGTTCTTGTTGTAGCTGAAGTTGGAGGAGTCGCAGGTAGGGATCTGTTCTTAAGGTGGCTATATATCTGTCGATGTGCGTCTGACGCTCCTGCCGTCTTACCAGCCAGTAGTGAAGGGGGGCGATATAGCGATAATGGGAAAATACATTACAGACCACCACCACCCCTGGGCCTGTATAGCGACAAGATTTATAGCGACAATGGGAAAATACATTACAAGACACCCCTGGACCTGTATAGCGACAAACGATATTGGGTTTGTATAGTCACAATAGGAATGGAACAGGTGGGATCACGTCAAGGTACTGGCAACAATGTTGCAAGTGGCTGACCTGAACACGCGTGGCTACCCTAGGTATTGACAAACACAAGAGAGATATAGAAACATGGATAGAGACAGAGACATATACAACACAGGCATTGATGAACATCAATCTATCACACCTAAATTATACAACAGAAAAAAAATATTTAGGCAAGAAAAAGTAAATCTTTTCGAGATATAGGAGTGGCCCTGAAAAGGGCCTTTAGTTTTTATGTTAACACCATTTCGTTAACATAGAGGGCATCTTACGGATCTTCTTCTCTTTCTTAAACTTTCGTCTAACCTCTGGCCCGTAGATGAGGATACTCTTCAGAAAGCATTGTCTCTCCACATAGATCCTTCTTTTCCAAACGCTCGTCTCGGTGATCCGGATCATGGTCCATGATGATTTAACATACATGGGTAAGTCCGTACGGAACAGTATCGACCATACGAGAGTAGAGGATTCAACGTTTGTCCACATCTCGTGACGAGAACAGGTGAAGGGAATGAAGTGAACCGCGTTTATTTATAGTGGAAGACCGGATCGAAACGGACTGAGTTCTTTCACCAATCCAAACACGCGTTACAAAATTCAGCCACTTCGAGGAGTTTGTCTTCCAATCCGAAGAGAGCTACATGTGACGTCACATTCCCTATATAGGTGCGCTAGCGTCTCTACGCAGTGAATCGATGCGACATTCTTTTTTGAAACATGACCGAAACTAAGAAGACAATGAATTGGCGTGCACCGGCTGTGGAGACGAGAAGTAATGGCATAGCAGCGGCTGCCAAAGACAACACTAACCTACTTCCAGAAGAGGTCGATTTTAATTGGGATTTAGTGGAATTTCTCTCTTCTTCGCAAGACTTTGTTCTGGTACCAGTACCTTCGCCACCATCTCCTTCTTTACCACACGTCGAGGATTTTAAACAGAGACAGAAAGAAGAATTGGAGAAATTTTTACAACAGCAAAAAGAAGCAGAATAAGCTTTTCTCCTTGAACAGCAACAGCAAGGAGAAGAAGAGGCGAGAAGGAAACGACAGGAAGAAGAAGATGCAGAGAAGAAACAAGGTCTAGGAGAGAAGGAGATCAGTGAAACTCAGACGGTAACGGTACTCTTAGACATTTTGGCAGAGTCAAGGAGTCTGAAACAAATGTATCAGACTTCTTTATTACGCCCCAAGAGAAAAAGACCTTCCCGAGCCAGACAATCCAACCCTGTTACTACGCCTGAGAAACCAGCCCTAGTGATCTCTACCCAATCATCGACGGGAGCAGGTCCACAGTAGCTGAAGTCTTGGCTCAAATTCATGCCAGCGATTTTGAAGATGGCATGAGCGAGCCAGAATCCAGACCCAGAGAGTCTACACCCAGCCAAAGTCCGCCATCAACACCAGTAAACTCTGAAAAGTACTACCACATTCGAGAGACGGATAAAAGCCAATCTAGAAAATTTAGAACCACGGCCTACACGTACACGGTAAAGTTTAAAGATTTCAAGTCAGACGTACCGCTGGAGACAGCAGAGGGGTTCATCACCGATGTGTGGGATTCTTTGTTCACCACAATGAAACAGCAATGTGAAGCCAAAGAAGACGATCGCTTGAGACTTTCCATTCATCACGACAGTCTGAAGTCCCCCGTTTGGATCAAGTTTCGCAGCCCAGCAGAATTGACACCTTCCAAAGTCATCGACAAGATTCAACACGTGCAACAATCCAAAGACAAGTTTAACATCACCGATGGAAAATCGACACTGTTCATGACATACGTTTCTCTTCCCCAAAAGCCGGACAGCGCATAAAGGTATTATTGGTGGACAACCTTCGCAGCGTCAAGCGCAGACTCGTTCAAATTAACAACCCTCAAGACAAGATGTGTTTAGCCCGTGTCATCGTGGTGGGACGAACGTATGCCGACAAAAACGACACGGCAGAATGGAAAAGAGCCTGGCAAACTATTCAACGATCGGACCGATCCAAACAACAAAGAGAAGCAGAACTCCTGTTACAACAAGCGGGGATATCCAAAGTCACCGCTTGTGGCATTCCTGAAATGCAAAAATTGCAAGATGTCTTGGCTCCACGCTACACGTTGAAAGTACATCCTCAAGAAGTGCGCGAACCTCTGTTGTTTCGAGGCAAAAATTTCAAAGACGGAAAATACATTCACGTCTATCATCACGATGAACATTTCGATGTCATTACCAGTATCACTGGATTCTTGGGATACAGTTATTACTGTGAGAAATGTGACTATGGCTATAACAATCGAGAGCAACACAAGCATTGTAGATCGAAATGTGAGGGATGTTTGGCCCCTATACCCTGTCTTGACGAAGGACAAGAACGAATGCATTGCCCAGCTTGTCAGCGCACGTTTGTCAGTCCAACCTGTTACCAACAACATTTGAAAACGCAAGGTTCACAGCAGAAAAATGCTTGTCAGCTGCTGAAATTGTGCCCAGCTTGTGGATAAGGGATACGTACCAATGATACCAAGGCGCACGTATGTTCAGGAAAGAAGTGATGTCACATTTGTTACAAAATCGTGGACTTGGAACACGAATGCTACTTTCAAAAATACCATTCCAAACATGAAGAGGAAGATGAACAGAAGAAAGGGAATTTCATCTTTTTTGATTTCGAATACATGCAAGAGACTGGTATTCACATTCATAATTTCTGTGTGACTCACCAAGCGTGCGAGAAGTTCATCCAAGAGTCTATCATTAGTCATTGCCCTCACTGCAGCAAGATTCCTGGAGGACGTTTAAAATCTTTAGGGACCGAACACGCTAGCCGATTTCGCCCAATGGATCTTCGACCCCATCGATGAAACGTGGAGCCAAGACGACATCGAACGTTACGGAGATTTCCATAGCTAAGTCACGGTTATGGCTCAAAATTTCTCGAGATACGATGGACAGTTTTCTTTTGAGATACTATACGGAACAAAGTACCGAACGTCCTAAAGTCACTTTGAATGGAGCGAAAATCATTTCCATGCAAGTCGGCTCAGTGCAGTTTAAAGATTCGATGAGTTACTTGGATATGCCTTTGAGTCGAATGCCTAAAACGTTTTGAATGATAGAAATGGTCAAAAGCTTTTTTTCCGCATTTTTTCAATACCGAAGCCAATCAACACGCCGTTCTAGCCCATTTGCCTGAGGCTTACTGCTACGACCCCGACAACATGCGCACCGAACAACGAGAAGCTTTTAACGCTTCGTACCAGACTCAGGCCTCGGACCTTTTTGACTTTCAGGTGTAACTAAAAAAATATTGTCGTTCCGACGTGGACATTTTACGGCGTTGCTGTGGAAAATTTCGAGAACTGTTCATGGAGTACGGAGGGATCGATTCTTTGAAAGAAGCCTGCATCATTGCCAAAGCGTGTTCCTTAGTGTACCGCCAACGATTCATGCCCGAGAACACCCCGGCTGTCGTAAGTCCTCAAACGGCGAACTTTGTCAAACGTCAATACTCGGTCAAAGCCCTACGCTGGTTTCATTACTTGTGCTACAAGGAAGACAAATGGATCCAACACGCCCACAACGGAGGAGACGACAAAACCATCGGAACCTATTCAGTGGATGGCTGAGACTTAGAAAACCTTAAGTTCGTGCACGAGTTTAACGGGTGCTTATTTCACGGTTGTCTCACCCTCAACGTGGCACTAAAAATCAGTTTTTACAACGGACCATGGACGACTTGTATCAGGCCACTTGTCAGCGGCGATGGAAGTTAGAACGGCAAGGATGCCAAGTGGTGGAAATGTGGGAACACGAGTACGATCACCGATTGAAAACCGATCCCTAGTTTAAAGGCATCGTGGAAAGTTACCAGCTGATTGACCCACTGAACCCCAGGGACAGTTTGTACGGAGGACGGACGAATGCCACCTGTTTGCTGTATCAAGCCAACGAGGACAAAGGAAAAGAAATCAAATTCTTGTACGTGTGCTCGCTGTATCCTTACGTGTGCACATATTGTCACTTTTCCACTGGGCACCCGCAATTGCTGACGCAACACGTCGACGTGGACAACATTCGACTGATCAAATGCAAAGTCTTGCCTCCCACAAACTTGTGCCATCCCGTTTTACCTCACCATTGCCAAGGAAAACTGATGTTTCCCTTGTGTCGTACTTGTCCCGAAACGTGCAACCAAGACCAACCTTGTCCGCACACTCAGGAAGAACGTGCCTAAACAGGAACGTGGGTCAGCGTGGAATTGTTCAAAGCTCTGGACTTGGGATACCAACTGTTAGAAGTGTACGAAATTTACTACTTTACCAAGACAGAACAGTACCACAAGGGCAACGAGACTCAGAAAGACATTTTCGCAGACTACGTGGATGCCTTTTTAAAACTGAAACAAAAAGCCAGCGGCTATCCTTCCTTGTGCCACACTCCCGAAGACCAAAACAAATTCGAAGAGAAATACTGGGAACAGGAAGGCATCACATTAGATCACGCAGAGAAAAACGAAGGAAGGCGATCGTTTGCCAAAGTGATGTTAAATTGCTTGTGGGGCAAAATGGCACAACTACCGTGTTTACCCAAGACGGAGTATTTGACAGAACCTTCCCGCTACTTCCAGATGATTCACGACAAAACTAAATACATGAAACAGGTGGACGTCCTTCGTGAAGACTTGACCTTAGTCAATTACGAAGAAGAATTGGAGTTTGTAGATGCCGACGAATTTGGAAATGTCATCATTGCGGCCTACGTGACAGCCCATGCTCGCTTAAAATTGTACGAAGCGTTACACCAATTAGGAGATCGCGTCCTGTATTTTGACACAGACAGTTGCATCTACATCGATCGCCTAGACCAGTGCCACCCGGACATCGAAGGAGACCGTTTAGGAGCATGGACGGACGAGCATCCCAACGACAAGATTCTAAGTGTTGCTAGTGGTGGTCCCAAAAATTACGGTTACGAATACCGGGACCCACAATGAGAAGTGCACACGGAGTGTAAAGTCAAAGGGCTGACTCTCAATTATCGCACCAGTCGAGTGGTGAACTTTGGCGTATTGGAAAAAAGCGTTGCAGTCTGGAGAGGATGAAAATTTTAGAGTGACGACCTACGAACCTCACAAGATTGTACGTTTACTCACACACGAAATCGTCACTCGACCCTTGGAAAAAGTCTATCAAATCGTGTACCAGAAGCGAGTACGGCTTCCCGATCACTTCAATTTACCGTACGGTCACGTCGATATTGGTCAGGATATAAAAAAGGGACAACGTCCAAGACCGATACTTTATTTATGACTATCAACACCAAGCGAGAAAGATGAATCCTTTCAGAGAACCACAAATGAAGTTCAGACAGGCACAATTCAAGTTCGGTGATTCTCAAGTGGAGTGCGATGCTGTACCTTGCGTTTCAGTATCACTTCATGGGAATTTTTCTATGACTATCACTACACCTACCATGGAAAGTGATGCTGTGCATGTCAAACCTGACGGATGCGAAATCGCTGCCACTCGTCATCGTACACCTTTTCTCTTTGCTTGTGTTCATGGTGGATGTCATCATTATGAACCCATGCGGCTACCACCCTACGGATGTCATCCAAAACTGAGGAAACTCCTGCGGATTTCACCGTACCCTCATCGAAATGAACCTGTGAAAGACGCATATTCGTTCCCTGTGCGTTTGCCTGAATACTACGACTGTGAAAGTCGATTCCAAAGTTTCCTAGGAAAATGGCCAAAATATCTGGGAGGACCTACCCCCGAAGAATTGGCCAGAGCCGGATTTGTCTGCTTGGGCGGAGGGGATAAAGTCAAGTGGTTCAGTTGCGGTGTGTCACTTCATGAGTGGAAGCGGAAAGATTGCGTTTACCTGGAACATGCTCCATGGTCTCCAGATTGTCACTACCTACCTTTAGTGGGACCTCTTCATTGAAGTGGCATACCATGTCGTTTAAGAAACTAGCTTGGCTAGGAGTCAAACGTTGAACAACAAATAGACAAGTATTTAAACCCCATTTAAAAATTTATATTCAAAGATTACCAAGTGAATTGCAAAAAGATCTACAAGGAAATTTGGCAAGATCTCAACTGGTGACTGAGGAATGACATTCTTGATCGTTTCCTGGAATGGAAGTGGCCAGAAATTACTCACTACAACCGTCACTTTCGCTCTTGGATAAGTGTTTGAATGACATGGTCATGGATACTTTACAAGAGAACATTCGTTGTTTGCCTTTGGAGTTGAGAGAACGCATTTACCGCGAGTTGGTGAAAATACATGTGAAACGCAAAGAACAATTGCATCCGTTACGTCACCGATGTTTAAACCACTGGTACCTAAATGTTATAAGAGTATTGGTTCTGACGAAAGCGTTCCAAACGTCAGACATTGTTCACCTACTGCTGTGCGAGATAGATTGGTTTGTCACTGATTCTTTTTACTACAAGGTAGACATACTGCAACGAATTCCAGAAGAAGAGTTAGAGGGTTACCAAAATCTTTTAAACAATGTAAACTTAGTTCAAGAGGACACTTCGGAACGGTGTGTGATGTGTAAGTTTAGATTCGCCACTGGAGTACGATCATCTCTGTGCAGACAGTACACTTATTGCCTCCGACAAAAAGAGATATAGAAACGGACTACCATGCCACGGCCTTTATCATTCGTGATACAACAGATTCCGTGGAAGGAAATCAATGACAATATTCAAACGGTGGAGGATTACCATCGCATTGTACGAGAACTGTGTCCATTGAATTGGGGTCGACATGTGGTGTGTGTCTTAGTGACTTGCTTTCAGGGATTTCGTTTACCGGCCGATTCCTTGTAGACTCTTTACGAACAGTACATACTAACCAAAACATGAAAGTGGTCCCTTTAAATGTACATGAGAGACTCGTTCTGATAAAAGCTTTGAGCTTTCATCTCGATACTTCTCAACCTCTACAGGAAAAAAAGATTCGTCAATTTTTAGGTACTGAAGATGTGTACGATGATGTGTGTGTAGCTTGTGACTTACACCCTCAATGGAAAGATGTATGTGACTGAAAAAGTTGGGGTTTCGAGGCTTGGACAAAAGAAGTGGCACACTATGCCCAAGATTTGTCATCCTAAACAATTAAAACGTTCGGTGAAAAAAGTAACTTTTAAACCTGTGTTAGTGACAGTACCAGAAGAAGAATAAGAACCACTCCTTTCAGGACAGGACAGCACCGTCATTGACATCCCCGAAAGGTCATTCCGGGAGGACTCCTGTGTGACTGTGCACAGTGTAGAGACTTTTTGAACAGTACACACTGTCCCTAGGACACCACACCTTGATCACCAGACATGTTGTACAGAGACTTGTTTATATTCCACTATGATCGTTTTGATGTGTCTTTGATTAATGAACTTAACCATTTGGCTTTTATGTATTTTTGTCTTTCGTGTTGTTCACTTTTAAAGATGGCAATAAACGTGCCCTGAAAAAAAGTATAAAACCTCTTGTCTTGTCTGTCTTCGTGTCAAAAGTGACATTCCCTACACTACTATGGCTACCTCTACTGTCTCTGCTCCCTCTTTCTCCACTTTCAAAGTCATCGACGAACACTTAGATCATGCTAGTTGGGAGGGCTTGTATCTTCGCCATCCTTTCGCTCATTGCCGGACCTAGCGGTTCAGCCAAAACCGAATTTGTCAAACGTTTGATCGAACATAAACATCATTTAATCGATTGTCCACCTCAACCAATCGTGTGGTGATACAATGAGTGGCAATTGGCTTACAGCCTTCTGCTAGAAAGTCAGGGCAATTCCATCGTGTTTGTAAAGGCATTCCTGGTGAAGGCGACGGAATGGTTTCTGACCCTAGTCAAACCCATCTGGTCATCTTCGACGACATGTTAGGAGAAGACGAAGAAGAAATTAAACTGTGGTTTACGCGCAAAGGGCATCATCGTAATGCCAGTGTTATTTACATCACCCAAACTTTGTTTCGACAATGTAAAGTTCATTGCACCATTAGTCTCAATGCTGATTACGTGGTCTTGTTTAAAAACCCGAGAGATAAATCGCAAGTGCAAGTGTTAGCCAAACAGTTAGGGACGCCTTGGCTGACTCATGCGTACGACGATGCCACTCGAACCCCACATGCTTATTTACTCGTGGATTTAAAACCCACCACCCACGGTTATTTGCGATTTCGTACCCATCTGTTTCACCACTGGTGCCAAGACGGTAGGCCTGTCGTGTACACGTCCCCGTCGTCAACTTAACAACAACAACAACCAAAAAAAGGTCCTTTAAAACCTCGGTCACTTTGGGTCTGTCTCACACAGCGTCAACATGACGTCCCTTCAGTCTCATCTTCCCTTCAAATTGATTCGTGCCTTGTACGGCATCAGTCGCGAACAAAATCCACAAACAAGTGCTCTTGTCTTAGAAGCTAGTCTCAAAGAAGTTTTACGATAGTGTACGGTGACAGCACTTCAATTACTGTAAGGCATCATTCACATTCCACATCAAACCAAACGTTTTTCTTTTTTTTACAGAAGCAAAGTAGCCTTGACGCAACTGGCCGATCCTCGCATCGACACTCAAACCAAAAAGCAAATCATTTTGAAACCTGGAGGTAGCGGTTCTCTAGGAGGTGTCATCATTCGTTCCCTCTTAAAATAGGATCCCAATGCTCCAAAAGTCGTCGCCAAGAAAAAAGCCACTCCCCGACGCACCCAGAAGAAAAAGAAAAAGAGCAACGGTGTCAAGACCAGATCACAGCCTCAGAAAAAGAAAAGTCCACAGAAAACAGCTTCTACCCGCAACAGAGGCACTGCCGCCAGGACGCAACCTCACATTTGCAAACCACGACCTGCCGCAACGGTGACTGCGTCTCCAATAGCCTCAGGTTCTTCCACTTCTCCGTTGCTGGCGATGCCTGCCAGACCCGATTTGACACGTGTCTTTCCTAATTTGATGAAAAATTGGAAAACTGCGTCTCTAAAAACTTCTCCTCCAGTGGAGACATCCTCTTCCTCTTTAGAGGCAGTGGACGCTACTCACAAAGTACCTGCCTCCAAAACCCAAGTCCAATAGAGATCGGGCGTGTTTAAGAGTTTACTTGATTTGTCTAAGCAAGAACTGCCTCAACTGCATCCGTTGCGATCCGCTCCACGACGTGTGATGCCTGCCATGAAAATGATACGACGAGCCGACAATCAGTGGCGACGCATTCCAGCATAAAAAAGACCTCAGGTAAACGATAGGTTCAGTGTTTTTGTGCTCCTTAACGCCCAAAGATGGCCCATCCAAGAAGTGCACACCGTCACCATCGTCGTTCTTCTGTCCAAGAAGGAAAAGGAAAAAGAAAAGGACAGTAACGTCATCCGAAAAAGCGCATCGCCAAACATCGACGTCACCCCAGAAAAACACACTCGTCCAAAGAAAAAGAGGAGCCACCAAAAGGGAGGATTTTTTCTGTCAAACCTTATCAGACAAAGAAGATAAAAGGACGCATGTGAAGCCATGGACATTAATGTAATTTTTTGCTCCTGAACCAAAAAGATGTCCCCTCAAATAAGTGCACACCATGGTCGTTCTCCTGTCCAAAAAGGAAAAAAAAAGGACAGTCACGTCATCCGAAAAAACGCTTAGCCAAGCATTGACGTCACCGCTAGGAAAGGAGAATCAAACAAAGGGGAGGATTTTTTGGTGATATAGAAAATATCATCAAAAATTTTTAACAAAATCTCTTATCAAAAATAAAAAAATAAGATAAAAGGACATGTGTCAAGCCATTGACTTCAGTGTATTTGTGTGTGCTCCTGAACGCTCAAAGATGTCCCCTCGAGGAAATGCACACCGTCACCATTGTCGTTCTTCTGTCCAAGAAGGAAAAGGATAAAGAAAAAGACATTCTCGTCGTCCGAAAAAACACTTAGCCAAACATCGACGTCACCTCCAGAAAAGACATACTCGTCCAACGAAAAAGTGGAGCTGCCAAAGAGGATGATTCTTTGGGGATTCTGGAAAACAAATCGTCACCTTTTGACGAAGCGATAGTCCAAAAAGGATAAAAGGCCTTGTGCTAAGTCATTGACGTTAGTGTATTTTTGGTGTGTGATCCGGAACCAAACAGCCAACAAACAAAGATGTCACCTCCCAAGAGACATCCTTCTTCTATCCACGAAGGAAAGAAAAGAAAGGACTGCCTCCTCGTTTACTCAAACATTGGGACATATTGTTCGTCCTATCCAAAGCTTCTCCATCCGTGAGAAAACAACTCATTCAAACCGCCTCCAGAGACGTCATCGATACCGCGAGTGAATGTTGTCTGAATGTCTTGAAAGGAACGATACCTTTGTCTAAACATAGAAAGAATGCTTAGCCAAACATCGACACGTGCTTCGCCGAATGGTCCAAAAGAAAATACCCATTCGTGAAAAGAAAAAGATGCTGGTGCAACGCGGATCAATTTTACCCCTGTTGCCACTTTTTACCAAAGTAATAGTGGCACCTATGTTGGGTATGTTGGGAAATATTTTACCCGCGATATCTGCAAGATAAAAGGGACAAGAATATAAAAAGGACCTCTGGAATCAAAAGATCGAAGACGTGACCATTGAAATCCGATGGAAGGACGAAACACGCATCTACACACCCTCAAGTACATCGGCGTCGTGCCGCACCGGGTCCAAAAGTACAACCGATCTTATCATCGGAGCATCGGACGTGCCCCCCCTCCTCCAAGAAGTGACTCCCGACGACGAAGTGACCGTCTTCGAACGCCTGTTTAGTACGTCCCCGACGGTGACTGTCCCCAAGAAATGTGAAGTTTTGGCAGCAGGAGATTGGGTGTGCATTGGCAAAACCAAACGCACTTTCGACAAAGGTTACTTACCCAACTGGACCACCGAATTGTTTCGTGTCACTGAATGAGTGCGTGGCCGTTATCCTCCCGTCTATAAATTGGAAGACATGAACGGGGAAGTGTTAAAAGGAATGTTTTACTTGCCCGAGTTACAACGTGTGACCAAAAAAGAAGACGTGTACGAGATAGAAAGCGTTCTCGATCGAAGAACCCGAAAAGTGGGAAAACGACGTGTCAAAGAAGTCAAAGTACGTTGGAAAGGATATCCTCCCAGTTTTGACTCTTGGATTGACGCTTCGCAAATCATCGACTATAAAAAGAAATGACTATCATGTCCTTCAACACAGCCTCAGCGACTGCAGTGACCACTCCTTCGCCCAGTTCTTCTGTGCAAGATCTACAAAAGCAACCCTTGTGGGTGTGGTGTGGAAAACGTGTGCCTAAAACACAAATCGTCTTTTTCTGCCAAATCGTTTTTTTTTTGTGTATTCTGTCATCGGGCCTGCCATTGCCAATTTGAGTTTACAACAAGGAGACAACAATTGTGGACCATTTTACTCAGCAGTTGCATCGGTTACCTTCTCCCCAATCCGTCCCTGAAATACTCCTCTAACGGGAACAACAACGGTAACCTTGCGTCCAACGTCAGTCACCCTCCCAACAGTCACCATAACAATCCTCTTTTAGGCACTCCTCTGACTTCCAGCGACCCCTCGGACACTAGAACTCTGGAATTATGAATAACGAATTTTACTTGACGTAACCCAGTGACAGTTCCATGGAGGTGTTTCCCAAAAACATCTTATGCTGTTACACGGCCAGATTACCTCATGCCATCCAATTGGATCACGAAGCCCATTGGGAAGTGGTTTTAGTGGAAATGATTCACCCTACATAAATTCTAAATATCCTTCAAAATCAAAACACTTTTAAGGTGGAAGTTCATGTCGAGCAAGTGCATCAAAACTTGGATGACCGCACCACTACAAGTGACTATATCAAAACACAAGACCCCAAAACTAAACGGTTGAGCTCTCTGTTGCCCATTCCTGCAGGCTAACATTTGGTGAACAGGACTGCTACCAAATTCAATACCGTGTTTGGCAAAGCCTTGGGGAAAACCAGAAAAAGTGTCACCCTCGAGTACCATAAAATAGCTCGTCGCCTACTGATGAAATTTTCAGAGGACAAAGTATTGGCCATTACATTTTGTCCTGAATTGTATGACATTTTGGGTTGAGATTCCAAGTTGATCAAGATTAAAAACGAAATAACAGCCGTTCCCGGCAACTTCGATGTTGCGAAATATTATCGATTCCCTGAAGAAATGAACCAAGGACTGAATTTGATCTTTGTGTACTCCGATGTGGTGGAGTACAACGTGGTGGAACACACCTCCGTACCGTTACTGCGTGTCATTCCTTTCAAAGTGGATTCTGCCACGAACGCTGACGATGAAGGAAGAAACACCTATCACGTTCACCGCGAATTTGTACATACTCACTATTTACCCGTCAGTAAGTCTTATTTCGACACTGTCAACATTACTATAAAAGGAGATCTGGGACAAAATATTCCATTCACCACGGGGAAAGTCACAGTGAAACTCCATTTTCGAAAACGATTACTCTAACCCCTTGTCAGTCATGTATCATGTGTACCGAGGAGTCGCTCGACAGCGAGGACATGGTTTAGGAGATATGCTGAAATCGGCCTTTCGTTCGGTGGCCCCCGTTTTGAAACCGATGGTGACACGGGGATTGCACGCCTTGAAAGATGCCGCTTTGACGCAAGGCAAAGAATGTCTCCAACACGTTATCATTGACAAACAAAATCCCGAAGAAGCTTTCTTGAGAGCTGGGAAAAATATCTTGCTTCAAAACGGGCAAAGACATTTGGGGCCGAAAAGAAACTCCTATAAATACCTCGGACGTTGCCTAGTCAGGCATTCCTACTTCCCTAACGACACAGCAATGACAAGGCAGAAACAGACGACGAAAACACCCCTTCAGAGGACTTCACACCCCCAGAGCTAGAAAGACTAAGAAAAGAAGAACCGTCCGAGACTTAGACGTATTTGATTATTAAATCAGAGATAGAAAGAAAGACAATGATGCACCGAGAGTATTGCGCCTGTTCCAAGTCGGAACTGGATCTGTTTGCCATGCCACCCACCATGATGAAAATGCAAGAATCCCAATGGGTCGAATTTCATCCCGTCTCCTCTTTGACGGATTCAGCTCCCATCGAGTTTGAAATCAAAGGACAACCCGAAGATTACATCGATCTGAATAGCAGTTACTTGTATCTGAAACTGAAAGTGATCAAAACGGACAACACCAATCCGGGAGCCGATGCCAGAGTAGCTCCCGTCAACACTCTCATGCATTCCTTGTTTAGCGAAGAGGATTTATACTTAAATAACAAACTGGTCAGCAGTAGCATGGATACTTACCCTTACCAAGTGTACCTGGAAAATCTCTTGACGTACGGAAAAGAGGCCAAAAACACTCATCTGGATGCTTGCTTGGTTTGTAAACCTGACACTGCAGGTGAGGACAAGTTTAACGACACAGCCCTGACAGCAGATGACGATCCTCACAATGTGAGCTTTAACGACCTTCGAAAGAAAATCTTGCAAGGCCGTAGTTTGGAACTGATGGATCGTTTGCATTTGGACATGTGGTTGCAAGGGAAGTATTTGCTCAACGGAGTGGATATTCGCCTAAGACTGAATCGCAGCAGTGTCGCTTTCCATTTGACGGCACATGCCAACGAGTACAAAACCATCATCCAAGAAGTCAGACGTTACGTGCGCCTCGTAGATTGTTACCTAATGCGGGAAACGACATCAGTCACATATTGAGCAGAACGACCGCCAAGTATCCGATACGACGCGCAGAAGTGAAAAGTTTCACCATTGCTGCTAGACTCCGATCCAAGATCGAAGATCATCTGTTCCAAGGACAGTTACCCAAACGTTTAATCGTTGGTATCGTTAGCACTGCAGCCCTCAACGGAGGCCACGATCACAACCCTTTCCAGTTTAAGCACTATAGAGTGTCCAAGATCGAAGTCGGTCGCGATGGCAAGACCTTGTGTACCAGACTCTTCGAACCTAACTTTTCCTAGAAGAATTACTTGAGATCGTACTTGTCCCTGTACGAAGCTACCGGACAGCTAGGAACCAACACCAGTCACGGCATTTCGTACGAAGATTATGTAGCAGGTTTCACTTTGTGGGCCTTTGATTTCACTCTAGACCAAGGCAGCGACGAGGGACATTTCCACCCTATAAAATCCGGTCAACTGCGTGTGAAACTTCAGTTTGCAGAAGCTCTCGCCGAGACGGTGAACATCATATTGTATGCCGAATTCGATAATAGCATAGAAATCAACAGTTTGAGAGAAGTCATTCTAGACTATTAGAAACTATGGAAGACTCTTATCCCTCTTTAAACAGTAAAGAATCTTTGGAAATGGAATGGGAGGATACCGTGAAAGTAGAACCCCAAGACAAAGACGAAGAGGACATATTGGTCACGTCCAGATGGCCAGAACAAAAACAACAGTTAGTGTCCTGTTTTGCCAAACACCTGGCGGATAAAATTACGGAAATGACCAAGAATGAATGCTATGCATGTCAAAACGATCATCCCAGTCAAATTCAACACGATAAAATGTCTGATGATGAGTCAAGAAGAAACCTTGGAAGAGTATATGGACGATGCCTGGAGTCTCATCTCGGAAGAAGCAGTGTTGTATGAGTGGTATAAAGGCTTGCGTGATCATTCCTGCTCTCTATTGACTACTCTAGAGATCTATCGCATCGAAGCTCTCTTAGCCCAGAGTGCGGAGACGAAACAAAGAAATGGTTACTTGTCAGAGCCTTTCAAACAAAAAGTCAGAATTGAATTGATGACTTATCATTACCTGTGAAAAAAATTGGATACCTGGGAATTTTATTACCATTTGAACAACAGTTTGTATACTGCTTCTTGGAATCCTGTCGTGTGCGCTAAAGATGAACTACCTCATCGCAAACCTCAAGACCATCAAGCTTATGTCATCAATACGGACGAAAGTCACCTCCCAGGAACTCACTAGGTAGCCGTGTACTTCCCTAAAGAGGATTGTGTGGAGTATTTTGACTCGTATGGATTACCCCCTTTGGAAGACATCATCGACTTTATGAGAATAAATGCCCAGACGACACGATTCAATAATGTGAAATTACAAGGCACTGATTCCATGGTGTGTGGACAATATTGTGTGTATTTTCTTCATCAACGCAGTCTTGGATATTCTTTAGAACATTTAGTGACTTATTTTGATAGTAACTCTTCTAGAAACGATGAGAAAGTAGATCGATGGTTTTGTGACCATTATGGCTATCTTTTGTCCCTAGCTAGGAAACGTAGTGTACATCAATGGCCTCATGACTTCCATCAGTGGAAATCTAACATGATTTCTCAACGTTGTCAACCTTGTCAAAAATAGTTTGTTTGATGTTATTGTTAATTGTTAGTTGGTAGTTGTTTGTTGAATATAAAAATGTTGTGTTTTGAAAAAAATGTGTCTGTCGTTTGTTTTCCAAAAATCACTGTGAATATATGCTCTTTGTCTTCTCTCTCTATCCTTCACGATGACATTAGCTATCATAGCGTTGCGACTCAACAAAAACCCAGTAGGGATGTTTTCTTTCGGGTCCGAATTTGAACCATATAAAGCGAAGCAGTCTGCAGTCTGACCATCCGTTGTTGACTCGTCAACCTCTTAACATGCCTTCCAGACTAGCCAAGCTGAACGAAGCTTACGTGAATTTACATCGTGTCAGGCAAACCCTGATACCGAAGCCTGAAGAGATAGAGAATGTCAGGATGTTGAAAGTGACCGAAGACCTGATAGAAGAAATCTTCAGAGAAGAAATCAAGAAAGAACAAGAAGAATGGACAGAGAAGTACCGGCTTCAGAAGCAGCAAGGAGAACAGCAACAACGGCAGCAGCAACAGGAGCCAGACAGAAGTTTTGTCGACTGCCGAGTAGACACGATAGAGTTCTCCTTCTCTTTCCGAAGAAGCAGACCGTATCCTATAGGAAATCCTGCAGCGAGACGGGGACGCAATCTTAGACGATAAAAGATTGCCATCACTCCCCGTTACCAAAAACATCCCTTTTCAGGGCTACACCAAACCTCTAGAAAAGAAATACTAATCGAATTGCCAATAAAATTGTGTTTATGTTTTAAAACATAGAAGTGTGTCTATAAGCACTTCATTTCTTTTGTCAGTAAATATCCACACATCGTTTCTCTGTCTTGTCCGATAGTGTCTGTCTGTTTGCAAGTAAAAGTGTCATAGTGAGTGTTTCTTTTAGGTTTGCGCGTTCCATGTAATAGTAATAGTGGGATTGTAAGTTTTGGTGTAAGTGATGTTTTCCTTCACGTCCGTGCTCCAGGGATATAAAGCGGAGCGATCGTTAGTCTGGCTGACCATCGTTGACGTATTAACATTGAAGATTGGTAACAGAATTGCAAAGCTACTGGAACTTCAGATGCACCTGTAGTATTCCAATCGACTGCTAGACGAACTGACCATGAAGGCAATACAGGAGGAAGCCAGAATAAAAGAGGAGGAAGAGAAGAGGAAAAAGAAGAAAGAGAAGGAGGAAATGATCCTTCCCCACCTCATGCTAAGTCCTGTGTGTGAGGTGAAGCAATGGTCAGTACACCTCCACAGCCAGTACCAGCACAGCAAACAGTACCAGCACCAAGACCTGTGGCTCACCAAATTGAAAACTTGAGAGAGCAACCACAACAACAACAACATCCCCGGGTTCGGCATAGAAGAAGACAGAGGGAAGTCTTCAGAATCCCAGAAACTGAAGATTGGGGATCTGAAGCCACTCAAGAGGCCTCTACGCTCCCAGTCACAAATGTGAATTGGGCAAATGAATGGAGTAGGAGATGTGTCTGTGGGGCACTGCCTGGGAGATGTCACCATTAGCCAGGTGCATCTGAAGTTCCAAGGAAAAACAGCCCTTCTCAGGGCTAACCAGATTTCTAGAAAAGAGACACTATTCAAGTTGCTAATTTGTGTGAATGTAGAGTAGTGTGACTATAAACACTCACTCATTTACTGATGTGTATATGTGTGTGTATGTGTGTGTGTTTTATGCGTTCTCGTACGTTTGTGTGGATGGTAGATATGGTGTGTTTTTTTTTCTTCTCTTCCTGTCTGTGTGGATAGTATATATAGTGTGTTTGTGTGCGCTCGCGTTCGTTTACGTGGATAGTAGATATGGTATGTTTTATGCGTTCGCTTACGTTTGTTTGGATAGTAGATATGGCGTGTTTTTCTTCTCTTCCCTTCTTTGTGGATAGTAGATATGGTGTGTTGTTTTCTTCTCTTCCCGTCTATGTGGATAGTAGATATAGTATGTTTTATGCGTTCACGTACATTTGTGTGGATAGAGGTATGTTGTGTTTTTTCTTCTCTTCCCGTCTGTGTGGATATTAGATATGGTGTGTTTTTTCGTCTCTCCCCTTCTGTGTGGATAGTATATAATATATGCAGTGAGTGTAAGGGATGTTTTCCTTCACGTCCGTGCTTCACGTATATAACTCGGAGCGGTTGTCAGTCTGGCTTGTCTAGCCAACCCAAGACCAATAGGCCCTATAAAGACAAGTATGTTACCTAGGACCCCAACTTAATAGCGTATACTAGGTGGTCTAAGCCCAGGACCATCAGGGTCAGTCACACAATGTGGCAAATACCAAATAAATAACATACTAATGGCTGTCATCGGAGGTACCTCTTTTACTCTAATATAAGGCAAAAACAGCACAGAGAGTTTCAAAAAATTTTCAAACCATTTCGGCATTAACTACAATTCAAAATTCATGCAAAGACGCAAAATTTATACCAGATCCCTGGAGACCACGAGCACCTGCCGGTAGGTTCGCGCCTGCCTCCCGACCTGATCCTCCCTTGCCTCGACCGGACATCACAATTTATCAGCGTGCAATGCACGCATAAATATACCTAACAAAACATGAGTGTGTGCCTCAAATCCCACTCACCGACTGGCAAATAGCAGACTGAAACAAGAGTGCTAGATGGGTTTATTCCCACTCTATACAAGCCTAACATTCAGGTAGCATGAAACATACTGTTTCGCTACCTGACGGCTAAATTAACAGCACTCATTGAGTGCATAAACGCCTGGGGAATGTGGCTCTAATTCCTTCCCCCAGGATAAATTTATCATCCTGCTGTGCAGGAATAAACCAGTGGAACATGTACAACTGTACGAACACCACTATAATTTAACATCATCATCATCATCATCATCATCATCATCATCATCATCATCATCATCATCATCATCATCATCATCATCATCAGTCTGGCTACCCAGCGTTGACTAGTCAACACAACATGGATTTGTTCAACGAATTGAAACACAGTTGGTACTGGATGGTTGACGCAGCCTATGTGGCGGAAAGGCTTGAAAAAGAGATATCCAGTTACGAAAGGCTTTGTGACCAGTCAAGTCACCAGCATGAAAGTAACCAGGGATCTAGTGCTAGGCATGATAGAGGAGCAAGTAGAGAAATTAAGAGGTTTCATCCATCCTAATTATGTGAGAGCGGGGACATTGAAGGAGGCCCTTAATAATATCATCCAAGTGAGTGTGTTTTTTGCAAGACAGAGCCAATTTCTCCGAGTGGTCTTTTGTCCTGTGGGGATTAGAAAAATTAAAGAAAGCTGAAGACATGATGAGAAGGGTAATGGAAGAAGAGGTAAAGAAAATCAAAGAGACCTGGACAAAAGAGAGAAAGGAGAAGGAAAACAGAAAGATAAAAGAAGAGTTTGAGAGACTGAACAACAACTGGATGAAAGTGCAAGAAAAATTTAGATCTATGGGACATCCTGACTGGATGCCAGAGAAGGAAAAAATGAAGAAGAAAGGAATCATAGAGAAAGTGAGAAGCTGTTGGAACAACTGGAGAACATAGAAGAAGAACCCAAAGGACCTTTTCATCAATCTATGCCTGTGTTGTACATGTCTCTGTCTCTAGCCATGTTTCTATGTCTCTATTGTGTTTGTCTCTACCTAGGGTAGCCGCGCGTGTTCAGGTCAGCCACTTGCAACATTGTTGCCAGTACCGTGACGTCATCCCACCTGTTCCATTCATATTGTCGCTATACTAGCCCAAAGGCTCAGGGGGGTCTTGTAATGTATTTTCCCAATGTCACTATATCGCCCCCCCCCCCCCTTTTTCTACTCCAGCCTTCTCCCCTCTCTGCCATCTTGCGGTGCTATTATCGTTTTGCTTTATTTCATGGTCGTTTGGCTCTTCCCAAATTAACAGCAGTGTTGTTCTTCTTTCCTGGGCTCGAAGGTTCCACCCAGATGCAACTTCAAGGCCAAGGCCTTCAATTACATTCAGGGCCTGACAGGAAATTAAAGGTTCCATCGCTAGCGTTAAATTCATAATATATGTTGCTCTTCTCTCTACTCGCTGCCATCTGTTGCACGACGGACTGGCTGCTTGATAATAAATTACCCTCTTGTGACCATAAGGCCTTCTCTGACTCCTTAATGCCAGCACTGCTGGCTTCCTAATTTAGCGTCCAGTGGGAGTGAGATCCACCACCCGCTGCTTTTATGTCTCCACCGCACATTTCTTAATTGCAATGTCTGTCCGTGGCCATGGAGGGAAAAGGGGCGGGAGAGTCGCCTCGACATCACCTGCAGCCACTAAATGCAATTTTAGTTGTGAATGATAGTGGCCATGTAAACATCATTTAATTAATATAGATAAGAATTTTAGTTGCAGATGTATTTTTTTGGAATGTACTGATACTTGTGGACAAATAGCTAGTTTTTATAATACTTTGACAATATTAAAAAAAAAAAAAACTTCAAGTAGAAACTTAGACAAGTTATATAACAAATAGTCCGCTCTTATAAATCTTGTATGACATAAAATATCCCTACCACACACTGTATCCCTTGCTCATGTGTTGGAGTTCGTTATATGTTGAAAACGCTGGAATGAAAATAAAGAATTTAAAAACGAGAAAATATCCATTACTAGACTTCAACAATGCAGAACTCATGTAAATATCATTTTTTATTTACAGTTTTACATTAAATTTAAATGATGTGTGAACTAGCAGCAAGTTTCGTTCAAGTTTCATATTTTGTGCATACTGTGCTTTCATTTAGCTATTTTAGCGGAACGTGACATTGCTATGGACACTTTTCCTCATATTTATAATTCAGTCCAAATTTAAGTAGAGCATAAGGAAACCGAGTCCAAATCTCTATCGGCTGACAATGACCAAAATGTCTGTGTGTGTGCGTGTGCCTCTCTCTCTCTCTCTCTCTCTCTCTCTCTCTCTGCAGTAAGAGATAAAGATATGGATGAATTGGTACTAAAACGTTATTTGTTTGCTGTACGGAGAATGTTCATTCTCGAGACATGAATCTACAATTGGTACGGACGTGGATTTGAAATGATAGCAAAATCGACTCTCTTGGCAACATGCCTGGCTTGACCATGTAAGTACTGTACCTATCGAAATGCAAATGACGGACTATTTGTTGCTTGGGGAGATTTGATGACGTACACGGTCAGGAAAATGTTTGATTCATGCTACATTTTTAGAACAAAGATTAAGAAATTTTAAAAGATAAGTCATTCTAGTAAATGGTAATGTACACTGTTATGTATGTAAATATTAAGATGTTATAAACTAAAAATAACTCCTTTGATAAGTAAGTATTGGAATTAAGTGATTTGTTGTGATTGGAAATTAGAATGGTAATTGTTCGACTGTAATGATATTAAAATTGCTGCTTACAGTGATTCGCTAGCAGTAGGTTCCCAATAGATTTTTAAAAGTGTACAATAGCAAAACACAAACACTCACAGAAATTACGTGAGTTTGAATATTCAAATTTCACGCCTTGGCTAGTGATATGGTTGATAAATAGAACAACATGACTGAGGTCGAAAAATTAAAAAAGGTTTCTAGGTCAATTTTTCTAAAAGTGTAACATTATACCTACCTGTACTTTAAATTAAACACGTTAAAATGGAGATGAAAATTATACATGATAGGACAGAACGATAAAATTAAGGTATTTTACAAATGAAATAATTGCTTCATATTTTGATGGTTTTCAGTCAATTGGTATTCCTATCATTGTTATTCTATCTTTGTATATCAAATGCAAGTACATATTTTAAAATTTATATTACAGCACGCGTACTTTCTTTAAGTTTTCCACTTTTAAATAAATTTCTTTATTAAACCTAGATACAGGATATCGATGCTTGTTTTAATATATAAAGTGGAAACAGTCCCAATACTGAGATTATTCACCAGTATTTCATTACAGCACATGTGATGTACTTATCTTATTTATACTTCAGGGTGAGATAAATATTTTAGGCAACCTGGGCTTTTGACCTATTACAAAGGGAAACTTTTTCATTTACATTCCAGAGTGAATACAAATATACCCAAAAAGATCATGGAAGGAATGCTGAAATTTCCTAATTGAAATAAACACATTAGCTTGCATGTTTTGAACATTTTTTGGGGTTCTTTTCACGTATTAAGAAATATCTCAACAGTGAATTTCAGCAACATCTTTATTTGGCCCAGTTATCTGTATCACAATTTTGACACTTCAGAATGTATAGAGTTTATAGCACTTGTGTTCAGCTCTATGAATGACAGTATATTAATGTGAACTGTTACCCAGTTTTATCGATCTTTCTTTAATTGCAGCCTGCACAGCTATGAAACAATTCTGAGCACTTAGTTACACAAATTAGGTCAAACTGCTCTGAATCATCAGATCTAAAAGGAAACATACATCTAATGAATACTGTTAAAAGTGGGCCGAACAAGATCCACGTATGAAAATAGTATTAAATGTCAGCCAAAACTTTCATCATAAATATTTTAACATACTTTTATATTCTTTACAGTAGTCGGCTCTTCAGAATCTTTAACATGTGACAGTTTCGCAAATTATTTGCTTTAATGTTTAATAAATTCTTTAATGCTTGTATTACAAATGTTTTCTACTTGTATACCAGCACTTACGCACAGACGCACACTCACATACATGAGCGATAAAAATGTACATGGTTGTTTAGGCAAGGTCAGCCTATACTGTTTACTTGGTTACATTATATACGGAAAATTATAATTCGAAGGTAAACAGTAATTCATGACCATGCTGCTGTTATCTCGGAGAATTTGCATTTATACTGATAATGCAGCCGTATCACATCCTCTCACCAATGATTTAACGCGTGACAAAAATGAACTTTGAGGATTTAAGCTTTTTTGCACCGAACTTGAAAGCTACCTTTCTAACAGTGGGCATATTGGAAGGTCCGGTGCTCTAAAGTTGTTTCTTGTACCAAGTGCTAAAATGAATGATGCAAATGCTCTTTATGTCCAAAACCTAAACTCCATATGATATATACGAGCCATAAATTCCTGTCTTTCCGCTACACAGGACATTTTTCTGATTTCTTTTTGTGTCTTTTCACTTCCACACTAACAGAAAAGACAAGAACATTGAACATTGAAGAAAAGATTAACACACTAGGATCTGAAAAGGAAACGTGCACCTAAAGCAAAGTCTGTTTGACTGCACGAAAACCATTTCAGAAGCAGAAGCATACCTGGTCAAGACAACATTGTGGTCACAACCTGGGAAGAACCTATCAAGCTCAGACGGAGAAACTGTGGTAGAATCAAATGTCATTGATTGAAAGAACAGCTGAAAATCGGACCCTCGCCACAGGGTAGAAATTTTCAAGGATATTAATTACAATACTGTTTCTTTTTATTGTAACCTATGAGTATCCGTGGAATGTAGTTTCCCCTGGACTGAACGCACGATGCTATGTATGTATGTATGTATGTATGTATGTATGTATGTATGCATGCATGCATGCATGCATGCATGTATGTATGTATGTATGTATGTATGTATGGATGTATGTATGTATGTTTTTATGCAGGTAGGTTGACAGGTATAATGATTACGGAGCATAAGCACAATCATGGTTATATAATGACGAGTAAAGATTACGTTGCTAAAATATAGAAGTAAATAGTACACAAATCCTTAGGAAGTTAGACCTCAGACATAAACTAAAGGTAAAATTAGTCTGAAGATATATCAAAAGAAAGACAAAAGGTACAGATAAATATGTTAAAATTTGTTTGAAGATATATCAAATGAAAGACAAAAGGTAAAAAAAATATAAAATCCTTAAACTCTGGAGTAAAATGAATTCCATTAGTATGTTACGTGATAAATATTTCACAGTCCAAGATACTTTTTGTATATCATTAGAAAACTACATCGTCGAGTCTGCATCGAATAGTTTATTGAAGATAGATCATGTGGTTATTTATTTCGTTAATTTAGAATAGCAATGCCTTGATGATAATTGTAAGTTTGTATAATTAGGTCGTAATCATTTCCTCGCTATCACGTTAAGTGAACTATTCAAATGATATCAAAGGAGTCTTTTAGAGCTCCAAAAATTTTTAAAAAAGAAACCGATTACCCAAAATAAACTGTTTAGCTAGAATGAACGAAACATAAATGAAGACATATAAAAGTGACATTGTTGATTACCGTGTTGAATTTTATATAATATTTTATCAGCATCAGTAAATTGCAAAATAAAAAGCTTATTCAATAATCTTTCATCTTAAAATCATTAAAATAGTAGTGCAGTTTGTTAGGAGTAATCCGTAAAACAAACAAGAAAAACCCTGATCTGCAGGTGCATTATGCTATGCTAATCAAGACTGTTGTTGTTTGCAGTTTGACTCGACTTATAAGCTAATACATACGGTAGTTATCGAGAGAGAGAGAGAGAGAGAGAGACAGAGAGAGAGAGAGAGAGAGAGGGAGAGAGAGAGAGAGAGAGATCCAACTGGTTGGGAAAAGGGCAGTTTTTTAAGACAAAACAATGGTCTTTTTGAGCTTTGTTATAAACCTAACTGTAATTAGTGATGAGTAGATGAGCGAGAGCCTGCTAGTAAATGTTTTGGTAAACTTCGCTCATTCGTTGTGGGGATGATGTAGTTGTTGTTTTTATAACGACAGATACACCAAAGCAGTAAACCACGTCTACTAGATTTTAATACTATGCAAAAGTAGATTTGCCACAGCCTCGAGATGATATAAGTCAGGTTGAAATCTCTCGAGACGATGTAAGTCAGGTCGAAATCTCTCGAGATGATGTCAGTTAGGTTGAAACCTCTCAATTCATGTACCTCCCATAACAGGTTTGCTTTTTATTATGTTGCTGCTTTTTCTTTCATATATATATATATATATATATATATATATATATATATATATATATATATATATATATATCCTGAGAAATTTGTAACATACATCCATGAAAACGGCATTCATTTTGAATAGTAAAACTTCATGAACTTAGACATATTTTTTTATTTTATGTGCGACTCATGTGAACAGTGAAAAGCTTTTTTTAAAATTGCTTTATCCCTCTATCTTTACATCTACAGTCATAAATATTTAGGACTCACGTCCTTTTCAATAAGTGTATCTGTACTCTATTAAAAGCAAAATCTTGTTTTGCATATGTCCATGCGTTAACAACTTTGTAAAGAACAAGAAAGTGCCTTTCAAACTGCATGGCTGCTAGGAAGAAATTCACTTCTGTCCTGTTTCATCTTTTATAGCGGATTGCTTTATATAGGATATGGTATAAAATAAGCAAGTTCACCCCTAGACGTTATTACAAATCATAATATAATCGTTGGTTTAGGGGACGATTATGGTTATGTCAACTCTTGTATGTCGCATGATCATACCGAAGGTAAATACTAAAAGTCCAATATAATTTTATTACTACCTTTCCTTCAGACTGTTTTCTAGGGTCTATAAAAACAGCATAGAAAGGCATATTAGGGCCAAGGTGCTATCCTATCTCCCTCTGAGACTTCCCAATTTCTTTGTCAGTCCTAACATTAAATTAGAAAACAGGCAAATGAATAAGGCAGCTTTTTTTCGAGAAAAACAAGTTCCTCAAAGTCATTAAGTCAAGACGGACGACAAAGGATTTTATTTCCACTGGCAATTTGGGCTGTCACACCCCAACTGTTTTGCAATTTTCTCCGTTTTACATGTTTGGAGAAAATGTCTGGATTCAAGTCACACAGGTTATGTAAATAGCTAGGGTAACTCCAACAAAGAATATTCAAGTGACAGGGCATAAGGATATATCATCATAGGTGGTACCTTCAATGGCAATAACTACGACTTCCCTTTTGTTTGTTGAATTTCCTCATAATGGACGTTCTTAGTTATTTTAGCTAATCAGACTTACATGGGTTCTAATATTGATCCTCAGCGCATAATTGTACCTAAATTTAACATTTCCAATACAAATCACATTCCAAATGAGAATTTAGTACAATCGTGAACGAAATGAATTTGTTTTTCCTTAATAAATAATATTTAATCCTGCGTCTTCTTGAGAATCTTCATATTAAATAATTCATACTTTCCCACCTTATGATTCCAAACTATCAGTGACAGAACAGAAGCACATGCGCAGCTGCATCAAGGCCAATCCCTCCAACTACATGTTCATCGGACCCAATCGAGTCAGCTAATAATTCCAGTCCATCACAAGTGGACTAGCAGACATTAGTTTAAACGACATATAAATCAAACTCCTCCATTCCATACCAAATCACAATATGACTTTAAATTTCAATTTTAAGTATACCATAACGGAATATCGTACTTTTTTAAAAAATTTTTGAACTTTCATTCTATTTTTGAACTTAGTAGCTTATAACGCTCTGTCATTCGTTGAAAAAAAACAACAAAAAAAAAAAAAACGAATGACGCTACCAAGTTCAAGGGTGATGCTATGTGTGCATGAACACTGTTACTGTGTATTGTTGAACCTACAGTTGTTTATTTGCTTTGGAATCCAGCATAAATTCAATTACTTTGTTTCTTGCGGTATATTCTTTTTATTAAAAAATCCTTGAGGTATAAAAGCAAACTGAGTATATAATAAAGCTTACTCCATTTGTATAGGAAAAGATGAACTCGTGTTTCTCTGAGTAATACTGTACTTCTAATGTCTTGCAGTATTTCTCTGAAGAAAAAGAGAATAGTTCATATTTTTCCATACAAATGCAGTAACCTATAAATTCTGGTCACAACACCAGTTCACAAATTGTGCACAGTTTAGCAACATGGTGTAGCCTTTATTTCATGTTTAATGACCACTCACTTTCATATTCTGTTATCACATGCCTCAGCTTTCCAATGACATTGCATATTTCAACATAAGGTTCATATAGTTCATGTCTAATGGCCTGGAATTTAAGAATCCCTGTGTCACACAACTTTAAACTTTGTGGTACACACTGACATGACTCATGAACTTCGAGAGGTTTGATGTAAATTACGATCCACATGACGTTAACGTACGAGATTAATCACCAAATATGTTTGTTAATTAAGACACACTCTCTATAAATATTTACAGCTTGTATTTCACATAGAAGTAAATAGATTTGATCAGTAGCTAGTACATTTTACAGATAGTGAATTCCTTCAAACTTTGTAACAAAGCAAGCGTAGCCCGTGGCCCTTTATTATGGAAACTTTATAAGGAAGCAACTCGATCTGATACAAAGCCTCTAAACCAGATTGCATGCATGGTGTATTCATATTTATTTTAAATTTAATACGCAGATAGAGTAATGTTCAAAGAACCATGAGAAAATCCGTGAGTCTAACTGCATTCCACACAATGTTACATGCCTTCATATTTTGGGCCTCGAGAATTCAGAGCCATGTGCAACAAACATATTTGCGCAGTTATCTCCGGTGGCCAGTCTGCAAAGCGACATCTTGTACGGACAGGTCTATGTTTCAGTAGTAACGTAGAACATATTCTACACACAAGGAAGTTTCCAAAGGAAAATTAGCTACGAAAATACGAAAGAAATGATTGTTCACATTTTGTTAATATTCTTCAGTAACGACATAAGTAATGCAAGGTTTTGATAAGCAAGACAAATAAATATTATGAAAAAGACAAATAAATATTATGAGAAAGACAAATAAATATTATGAAAAAGACAAATAAATATTGTGACAGATAGTCCTTAGTCAAAACTTTTCAATGTAAACAACTAATGTAATCCATAGCAGTAGCAATATCATTTGGTCGTCACTTGACTTTAATTATAAACAGAGATAAATATGTTTTGGCAGAGAAGAGACGTCTAATACTCTAAATTGTCAGGATTCAATGGCAATGGTTGTTGTTGTTGTAGGGTTTAAATCCATTTTTCAGCACAAGATAGGTTATCCATGGCGGCCAGTATAAATGCTGGAGGAAGAGCCCTGGGAAAACCCTGGAAAGAACCACTGACCCACGAGAAGCTGCTGGCAAGCTTTCTCACGTATCCACATTGGCCAAGCCCGAGATTCGAACCCACGAAGATAGAGGTGAGATGGCAGTGATCCGTAACGGTGAGCGCTTTAGATCACTCGGCCACTCGGGACCCCCAATCGCAATGGATCTATACGGTTATCTATTGAATCAGATAGAGCTTGTAGCTTTCTCCTCAGTCTTAATTATATGATCAAAAATCTAGTGGTTATTAATTAATATTTGTTAGCTTTTCTACCTGTTAAAAGTGTCTCCAGTGGAGACTGTTTCTTAATTAGTCAATGACTATTACAATAAATTACAGTGGGGTACAAATAAAAAGTTAAAGATGAAAGGTAAAAGTAGTAGATTTTCACGGTATGCTTAGAACATATTCTATTTTGTTTGTGTTTTCCACCCTAACTAAATTTGAGGGTTATATTTCTATGATGTTATATGGATCTTACTTTTAAATCAGAGAAAGGCAAAGGAGATAGATACAATACTCGATCAGTCTATCAACAATGACTTTAACTTTCATAACATAAAACATAAACTTTACCTTGGATTGCTAAAACTTCATTAGGCAGGCAATGCTCTGCGGTTACCGGCTTTTATAAGAAGAAAAGAGCATGGCATCATGAATGATAAACAACGCAGATAAGGGTAGGCAATGCACACGGAAAGAAATTTGGAACACGGCTCTACTTCAAGAGATTTGTCCTTTGTAACATTGTGCTATTGATCTTGATTTGAGACTTGTCATTATATTAGGAGAAGCCTATGGCGTGAATGATGGTGGAATCCAAGATTCCGAGTCCGAATGTTGACGTAATGTTTTAATTACTCACTTCATTCATGATAGGTACAGAAACTGAATCTTTTTTCCTACGACTATATTGAGAGAGAGAGAGAGAGAGAGAGAGAGAGAGAGAGAGAGAGATTAAAATTACAGCTTCCATAACCATTTAAAATGTCATATTTGATTCACCACGAATGAGTTTGTTACAGCAAAAAGACAGAAAAAACATATCCAAAATACGTTTCTTGATCAGTCATAGAACAGATTACAGTTAATGTACAAGGACTGTATTATTTGTAATATTTTCATAGTTTTAAATATAGGCACCAGTTACCAGAAGCAGCAAAGTACATTTCCCAAAATAATTATACCACTCAAAAGTCAGTAAGGTAAGTGTATATTAATTTTCTTTCACATGCACCAGAAAATACACAAAACAACCAGATAAAATATATATTGTTTTAAAAATTGCAATTGAAACGTATGGATCAAATACACTGTGATAATTCAAAAGGGTGGTTATGTTTGGTGCGTTTGACATATAAACAGTGCAGTTTACAGGATTGTGATATGAATTTATGAAATAATTACAAAACCTGGCGGACGAATGTTAGAAGACATCTCAAAAGCATCACAGATCAGAAGTAAATTGATCCATCTCCGAAATGTCATGAGAAACCTATTTTCGAAAGAATGACAGGTGAAAACAATGACGTACATTAGATATGCAATAAAAATGTATAACATAACATATATGATGGTATCTTCTATTATATTTCTTAAACGTTTATTGATAGAAGAAGGCACAGAAATAAATAGAAATAATGTTGATCTGGTTCTGGAAACATTCAACTCATAGTCCAATTTGTACAAATCAGCGACGTTGATCAAAACATAAACTATGCCTTCTTTGTAGAAATTATATTTTCCAGTATGATGTCGGTACATTGATAAAGCATTAAAACTTAAATAAGCATTATAAATTCAATTAGCGCCAATTATTATTATGGAAAGGCTTTCTTGATTACACTGAGATAGACAAAAGGACGGTGAAAGACATTAACACTTCTTTTTATCCCGGCACATTACTTTCATCTGACAGATAAATATTGTTAGCACTAAATGATGCTTCTGGAAGAAAATCCCAAAATACTTAGGTGCAGGATTAAATATTGTGTACATGAAGAGGTTTGCGCAATATTTGATAAAAAAGAATGCAAGCAGATCTTTTATATGAAGTCATCCTCTGTCAAGCCTAAGTGTACAACAAGTATTAAAACAGGAACTGACTATTTCGAGAAGAGGACGTAATTGTCACAAATCCTGATGACAAATTAGACAAGTTACTAATCAATGTTTCCAGGGTATTAGGACTCTGTTCCTTATAGACGGCTGCGACAAATGAGAAGATGGTATTACGATTCTATTGTCTTAAACAGAAAAGCTCGCAACAAAACTTGTGGAAATTTCAACAAATTTGTTCCCTAGAATACAAAGTTCAAAATTAAACGGAACTTACAGTATTGTGAACTAAATACCAAATAGCCCTAAACGTTATATCATAAGTTCAAAGTACAGAGTGTTTCGAATGAATTCCGGTGGTGTTCCGAATGAATTCCAATCATGAATGTACTGATGTGCCAATGGTATTAAATGCGATGATGTGTTTGCAATCTTGATGTACTACAACGGTATGATTCATAATGTCCTTGAATGAATTCACAATAAGCCCAAATAGTGATTTACATTGAGAGTGTCAGTGAGCACTTTGTACCTCCAGTGCATGGCTTAAATACAATAAATCCACTCAGATTGTAATTGAACACAACTAAAAGACTGATTCCACTAGACAGATGTTAAAATAGGAATGAATAATTTTGATATAAACAACCTTATATAGATGCACACTTGACCCATGTGGCTATAACCATTTTTGAAAGTATTGTCATCTTAATGGAAATTTACATCAAATTCGTAAACTAAGTTAGGTCTGTTTACTTAAATTCTAGCAGCCAATCTGTCAGAAATCAGGTAGACCGTAGAATTTTTTAGGAATAAAACCAATGACCCGAACATGTTTACAAGTATTATCATAAAATATTATCTACAATGATGGACAAAAATTAGCTATGTAATATGTTGTTTACAAGTGATCATTACAATTAACATGAATGGACAAAAATTAACCACACAATATAGATATACACAACACTGCAAATTAGAAAGCAACTAATTTTACCGAATTACGAATAACAGGTAGGCATTACGGAATATATGTGTCGTTGACAGTGCAAAAATACAACTTGGTCATAAGCGCCAGTGAGAAAATGGGAGACATTTTACTATGCTTTAACTTGAAAGATAAGTTGTCCGTCTTAAATATACTCATTGAAAACAATGTGGTACCCGTCTAGATATAGACATTTGGGTTTCGGTTTGCTGTTTTGCAGGTTTAGCGAAATTTTTCAGCACATGATACGATATACATCGCGACCAGTATGATTGGTTGGGGAAGAGCCCGGAACGAAAACGAAAAGAAACACCGATCCACGGGAAACTGCTGGCAAGCTTTCTCACATACTAAAGGTTGGCTATGCCAACACTTGAACCCACGGTGAGAGAAATAAGATGTGAATGATCTGTAAAGTCTAGTGCCTTAGACAACACGGCTACCCGGAGGTCAGAAACAAACATTTAAAAAGTGTCAACTATCCATTCTTTTGAAATGATATTTGTGTTGCATTATACGCAATGAACATGATGGTACAACGGACTATCTCTGTTTCTGACCTGGAGCCTTATGGTGATAATTCTATCCTACTTTGTCTCTTCTATCTATTCATTTCCGTTCTAGCTTTGATACGGTTTAACAAGGCTTGTAATTCTCTTCTTGGAGTTTTTGGTATTTCTAAGTCAAATATTGAAGTCATTTATTAGGGTGCAATTTATGCAATACAAACATGGTGTGAAATTTAATTTTCCTTTTAACCGCCCGTTGTGGCTCAATGGTTAGCGTTCTGGATTTGCGACCTAAAGGGTACATGTTTGAATCCTTCAATCCAATCAAACCAGATCGACTTCTGTAGTGTATCCTTGGCAAGGCACTATACTCCAATTATCTCGGCACCATCAAACCTACATAGGTTACTGTACCATGCTATATTTACTGCACATTGGTATCTTTGCTATAGTATTTCCATATCCGAATAGAAATATCCGGTCTTTTTATGATTGATGATGATGGAAGTTTTATTGACATCAGCAATTATGTTGCAATTCCAGCAGGTATCTATCGACCTTTCAAGCCAGATAACTTTATCATACCTAAAAGTCACATCTGTCCTACGCAATTATTTGTTTTATTATATTACGAGATAGTTCGGTATCAGTTGTGAGTCACGATTCTGATATCTTCTGCTTGAAATTGGAGAGTTTCCTTGTATTTATTTAATTTAATTTATTATTATTATTATTATTATTATTATTCCACATTATTCACAACGGTTTCACATCTGTTAAAATAGTCATCATCCCATTTCCATTGTACCATCACACCATCACACATTGCTTTACCATTCATTTTCTTGGTAGATACAGATCATATTCTTGGTCTTAGAGCGTCAACTACTCCTCTTAACATACCCCAGTGTGTTCTCTCCCTTTAAGTCTTCCAGTTTACATACAAGCGGGACGCGTATATTTATCTCTGATTTTTCAAAATTTTCTTTGTAAAATTTATATGGTTACGTTTATCAAAAGATAGATATATAGTTTGAAATCCAAACTATCTGACCTATATTTAGTGTTTATATAGGTATCGTTTCTCATATAACCAAATAAGTTAATGCATTTATATATATGATCCGTAGTAGTATGTAACTGGGTGATTTGGCCCACCACCACACTTTGCGTCCTTTCCACCCGGCCTCGCCTCTACCCACCATGAGAATTTATCCCCCACGTGAATGTTGTCTGTGGATCACTCGAAAATTTGATCGTGTACCAGGCAAGTAGACAAGTGATTTAGTCATGGTGGGTAGAGACTTGTCCGGATTAAAATGCCGACAAAGTGAGCCAGTTGTCAAAATACATGCCTTTCGTACTGCTCTAGTCTGCAGTGAGAGAAACGAAAATCCTGCAAAAAGAGTGAGTGGTGATATACTCAGACCGGAAAGTCTACGGTAGCGATAAATAAACACGCGCTGCATACTTATCTGCCAAGACTATCTTATTTATCGTAATTTTACTACCTACAGAGGTTTATGTATTGATTTGTACAGCAATGCCTACACACTAGCAAAGAATAATTGTAAATTGTAAACACACTTTGATCGTTTATACATACAAATGCCTGATACTCAAGCAATGGACTGACTAGCTATTTTGAATGAGTTTATTCTTCCAAGAGGCTCAACTATCAATGATGCAGCAGAAAAACTGAAAATCCTGTTGAAATAGGGATTAACGCCATTTTTCAGCACAAGATATGCTTTACATGGTAGCCAGTATAATGGTGGAGGAAGAACCCAGGAAAACCCCAGGAAAGAACCACCTACCCATGAGAAGCTACTGGCAAGCTTTCTCACATACCCATTCGCCGAATCCGAGACTGTATCGACTGTATTCGTCATATAGGTTCATTAAATAAGCACAGAAGATCTTATACACATTCACCGATTTTTTTTTTTTCCTGAATATGCTGATAAATTGGTTAACTTGGAAGCGGTCCTTGAAATGGAATGGAATAAATTGGGGGCAGATTTACGAGCAAAGAAAAATAAAGAATTTGCAGAATACAGTGCGTGAAAAAGTATAGTCACAAAAGAAGAGGGATATTAATAGTTTACCCGCTGAGTCTGAACATTTTGATAATTCTAGTGATACCTGCTCCAGCTGTGATAATAAAGATGTTCAAGAGCAAACTTATCAAACAAATTCTTATAAAAGAACGGCATAGGAACTCACTTATCCTCAGTAGATACACGAAAAGTATTACACGGCCGCAGAAGAGGAGAGAGGCAAGCACCTGATACAATTTTACGAAGCTGTTTCTAAAAGCGAAGAAGCAAAAGCGACTGAGGAAATTTATCAACGCTCCACGAAAATTGATGTAATTGCATACAAGCGCACAAAGTATGGTCGTATTCGTGTGGTATAGTACTCACTGACGGATGCTTGGAGCTCAAGGATGGGTCATTTTAGCTCATTTGGGCAGATGCTGAGCTGCAATTCATCTTATCTGCGCTTGCAAATCAAATTTATGCATGCAAACTCCAAAATACCAAATTGAAACAAACCATAGACAACATTTCCAAATTAGAAAGACTATTGCATTTCCCCGCAGTATAAGCATGCATAGAGTACCACAGCTAAGACACCTCGCACGGCAGTACTGGTATGCATATCCCAAGCTGTATGAGAAAAGCAGATATACTTGTGCTAACACCTGTTGTCACTGCCCCTGTGGCAGAAACAGCAATGGTAAAACAACTACGACAATCTTCGGAGGAGAACAATATTCGAATACCAAAGGCGCAAGAAAAGTAGACATCCTTCTGATAGAAGACTCGTATGAAGAAAACCGTCTTCGTGCTAAGGAAGAATAAAAATGTCGTCTCGCCTCTGCTATCGTTACTGAAGCTGCCAGGTATGTTTGTGCAAAAACACAACAATCACCAGGTCAAATTTCAGAAATGTTGTGGTAAGTTGGAAAATCACGTGGCCATTATCCCGCCTACCTACACTACAGGCACAGACGCTCGACAACTGCTGACAAATCTGATTCCCCTAATCGTAGCGGTGTTACAAAACTTTGGTCACACTGGGGTCAAAGCAGACATTGTCCTCAGCGCTCGTCTGATTATACCGCTTAGTCGTGACAATGATGGATAGTGGTGTCCGCGTGATCCTGAACCCCAAAGACAGATTGCCATTAGTGAACAAATCGGCAGAGCCAAACGCTGGAGGAATACACCAATGCAGGTTTGCGATGGAATCTCGAAAGTTGCGGCCTGACTGAGGTCCATCTCTCGCCGTATCAACCGTTTCATGGATCCAGCAACCCAATCTAAAATAGCTGAATTATATATGGGCGTTTATAGAAAATGGATGAAAAGTGGTTATAGCCCTAAAGACCTCGTGGATCGATTGGAAATACTTGTGAGATCAGTTCGTACGAGCAACAACGCCCCCGAAGTCATCAGTGAAGTCACATCGATTTGTCAGCGACTGCCCACTAATCATCCCATGGACAGAGACATATATTGCGTGTTTATGGACGAACTTGCTGAAGATATCCATGAAATATACAACGCCAATGATGAGTGATAAAACAACTGAGAGGGTGCGTGTTTTAAGTGAAATCTTTGCTTCATTGCAACAGGTGGTTGTAAATACAGTCCAGTCTCATCAACCAAACCAGAGTTCTGTGTGACTTTTTCTGTACCTGTAACTGCTGGGGATTCACACACACTTGAAATTACACTAGCCTCGTTGCAATTGTATTACACTGGGCCTAATGGCTGATCCCAATCGTTTGGTGGTCTGTCATAAAAAAATTCGATTGTATTTTTAACAGATAATGGCACCACGTGGCACACTATCGAGCATCCCTCTGGAGCGTACGATATTACCTCAGTCAATGACGAGGTTCGACTAATGATTTCGGTGTTGACTGGCAATGACTCCAAAATTTATATTCGCGAACATGAGCCCCCATTCAGCTCCATTATTGCCATCAAATCTCCACAATATCCGGTTAAAATTGGGCAGTCATCGTTGAGGACTGTGCTTGGCTGGCTCCATGATCTTTCCGAAACTGTACACACTTTGCGTCCAGGACCTAAAGGGACTGGAAATCATATCGACAGTGTGAGAATTACCTCAACAACGCAAGTCAATTTAACCTGTGATGCCATCAGTTGCAGTTACTAAAGTGCGTCCGACACCACGACGGGCGCACTGGAACCTGTTGATTTGATCTCGATTACTCTCGCAGCACGTGTGTATCTGCCATGCCATGATAAACGGTTAACTCATATTCGTTTTTACCTAGTGGATCAAGACGTGTTGGATCTGCGGGGTGCAAAATTGACGATAGAACTGTACGTTATAGATCGGCCTGACATTTAATAATTATAACAACAATAATGACAGTCGTGGCTGGACTTGTGAATCTCATTCGCGTCGTTAACGCGAGAAAACCCATGTACAGGATCTATTATGGAACTCGGTGACATTGTCCATGGATTATTTGCGAGTGCACCAAAGGCACTCACTATCCTGGCCTTTTCCACGCTGCACCAAGCGCCAAACAAGTCGTGGTCGTGGATAGTGTCAAAAGTGCTCCTGAGGATCGATTAAAACAACTCGAGATTGAGTACGGTGATTAATAACATGAGCTCCAAAAGACATCTCCAGTTACATGCCATCAACCGAATCAATGCCGCCTGAAAATTAGTAAAACCATTACGAAGTCATCAGGAGTGGATTTGCACAGTATTAAAGAAAATTATCATGTATGAGCTTGCAATGGCTCAGTTCGAAGAGTTATTTCATCAAGCTTTTGACATGGGAGCGTCCGTGTAAGTGCATAGCAGCAAACGAGATTTTTAGTATTACTCGTATCCCTCCAGAGACCCCAATGAATTAAAAATAGAGTTGCGGATGATAACATCGATAACAATTTTGTTCCACTTGTCAAACAATATCTGTGTCAAAGTGATATTACCAAACCCTCGTATGAATTGTCATATAGTTTTGTTAAGGGTCAAGTAGAAATTGTCATTTGAAATCACCCTTATGTTCCACCACCAACTCAACGCCAGTGTGGAATCATTTCACGTGCACGTAAAAATGCTCAATGCTCAATCGCTAATTGCATCAGCAGGTGCAAAACCTCACCGGGGTAATTTCTACTATGGCGAAGTGGCAGTCACCGATGTATCCACTCCCGGTCTCGTTCACCATTGAATATTTTAAACCAACGTTGATTCAACTGAGAAAATAAAGGTCTCAGTTGTTATTCAACGAGGACGCACATGTTTAAGTCACAGTTATTGGGCATAGCCGATCGTTAGATGTCAAAGGCTCTGGCGTGATTGGTGTGTACTTTAATGAGCGGGGTGCTAAACCACCAGAACGCACAGCAGTATTCCCGAGACAGCGATCTTTCATAATTGGATGACAAAACCACCAGAACGCACAGCAGTATTTCCGAGACAGCGATCTTTCATAATTGCTTGACAATTGTACCAGTCAAAAAGAATAACTTCCTAGAAGTGCGCTTGCTTATTACGCATGCACGTGATAATGATACCGGACAAGGTCTTCCTGTCGTGCAATTAAAATACGCGCTAGTATTATTAATAGAAGAACAATGACAGACCCTCAGTCGTATCGACATGAAAACAAAACGTAGCTGAAAATCAGCTACAAATGAGATCACTAAAAGAATGCTTTGATTGCAAAATACAGACGAACGTGTATGATGTTAGATACAATTTTTGGCCTTTGCTGAGGCATGAACTGTTGGTCTTGATGTGACAGGAATCACGATAACATCCACTACTGTAAGTGCGCCAATTGGTATTGTTGTCGGAGCTAGAAAGATAGTAATTGGTGTCTCTCGTGGTGGGAGCAAGTTAATTTCGGTGTGACTATATTCCCGAGTATGCGTCTATTCCGAATTGCTTGCGGCCACACAGATCAGTCTCAATACGATCAATAAACTGTACTCAGTTACAATCGATGATAAAATAATCAGTGCAGCTGAGTTTGAAATTGTGCTGGCGGAAATGGAAAATGACAGACAAGTCAAAGCCCAAATAAGAAACCGTGCGTTCGTAAATTTACAGACAGCAAAAATTGAGTAAAAAAATGCAATCTTAACACATTGTATAGATTGGTTGCTACCATAGACTTGCCTCTCTCTCTCTCTCTCTCTCTCTCTCTCTCTCTCTCTCTCTCTCTCTCTCTCTCACACACACACACACACACACGCACACACACGCACACACACCAGGATTTTAGTTTTTTACAATCACTGCAGACTAAAGTAGTATGAGAGTGAGTTTTTGCCCCATTCGTTATCCTATGGGGACACGCACATCCGTGTGAGACTCTAACCCCATGACTGACTCACTCGCTTGGCGTGTGTGTTTGCACCTCTCGCGGGACAAAATAGTAATCAAGCATGTAGGGTTTACGTGGGGGTTAACTAGGTCATGGGGGTTAGAGGCGAGAACGGGTGTAAGGGGACTCATAGGCTACAAGAGAGAGAGAGAGAGAGAGAGAGAGAGAGAGAGAGCAGGTCATGAACTGTCTTCAATTACCTTGTACTCTGCATGGTCGTTTTCTAGTTTCGCTGAGACACGCTACCGGTACTGATTATGCTAATTTTGAACAGTTGCAACATTTTTAATCTCTCTTTATATTATAAAACAGGTTCCGTATAATGATTTGACTAACGATATTGTAACTATGCTGCCATCAAACCAGCCGTCTCCTTTCCATTGCCGCAGACCAATCCATTCGGAATGACATCATAGAACCTTCTTCTCAATTACATGTATCACTTTGAAATCACATATTTCCATGTGTTTCCTAGTTTCGTGTCATTTGGATGTTGAAATCATGTATAAAGCACACTTCCTACACAACGACTCACTTCAAACCACACTACACACTGCTGACATTCCATTCGCTTCCAGACGACAACCGTATTTATTATTTAAATCTTAAATGCAAACGGAGGCCTCATTCTGAATCTTCTTTTGAACAAAATCTGATACCATTTAAGTACGTCACATAAATTATTTTCGGTAAACCCTAAATCAAATTTTAGCGCAATACTGGTTTTGAAAAATATTCTTTGAACATGCCATCTATTTGCTTTCTTCCAGTATTAATTTTATAAACTTCAAGTCAACGTCTAGTATGCATAAACCTAAAAACGAAGGTACATTGATCAATTGATTGTAACCTGTCACTTTAATATGTCTCTTTGCCGAATATTTGTACTACCTTCTACGTTATCGCATAAACACATGAGCAAAAGATTTTGGGATTCTCATACTTTAACTAAATCATAAACTATGACATATTTGCTCTCATATTTTTCTTTCGCCTACTTGCTTATTAATTTATGTTCTTGTTTAATCGTTTGCGAAGTTTCTCCACGTTTTCATCCACACACCTTTTGGTGAACTTTTCGTCCCAAATGATTTGAATAAATTATTGAGAATAACAAAATCTTTCATCATTTGAATTTAAATGCATCATTTTCAGTTATTTGTGTTTTGTCATAGGATGCCATAGAGAATTCGCTATCCGATCCTAACATTCATGCGAAATCATTAAATCTCTTGTATTTAGTGACACGTGTCTGCCATATTCTCCACTTTCTTTTTCACTGTTTAGCGATTTTATATGTCCATATTTTCTTAATTTTGGAACACTGGAACTAAAATAATTAATTAGCTCAATTTTGAATTAATGATTTCTCCTGCATGCTGTCTTATTTTCATGAGTCCATCTTTTCTCTTCCAAGTAGTTTATCAATTTCGTTCTGAATCATCAGTTATCACGCTACTGTAGCGCCACCTTACTTCGTCTCTGGAACCAATTGATGTTTATTAAGAAATTTAGGTTAAAACTCAGCCATGTGTTGAAAATTGCTTTTATTGACATATTGTACGACGATGTCTAGCTCATGGACAAACAAGCTGCTTAAGATATATGGGCGTTATCACCGGTTATGCTTTGTGTAGACTCTCGTATGGACCACGAACTACCAACATCGTAAAGCAGTAAGTAGAGATAACACTAAGTGTAACAGTGTGGTAAATTTCCATTCCTTTATCATCATTTTTCATAAATTCTGTTGTTATACTGAGACCTCCAATAATGTAAACTTCCTTACACGGATATCTCAAATATCCAGCCGGTTTTTCTTTTAATTTTCCCTCATCATTAATTTGCTTTTATATTTTCCCCTCCTTTCTTTGTATACATCGAATGTCAACATTAAACCAACTATTGACCAACTGCTGAGTTAACGAAATTAATATGCATTTTTACGTGAAGAATATATATATTCAGACTGTCCAGTTTTGACATTTCAACCTTAATACCCGATTACCCTACCCAGCCCCCACCCCCTCACTCGAAAAGTGTAAGGTACACATTGTCATATCTTTTAAAGAAATTCTTCACGAGAACTTTAGGGAAGCTGTATAAATGTGAATGCAAACACATATACATACATGGGTAGGTAGGTGGGTAAATAGTTTGCAATTTGTGTACTGTTTTAGTATATGTCACTACTGTCATCAATCATTTATATAACACGGTATATAACTTTCATACAAATTAGACCAGGTACGAACCAGACTGATGCTTAAAATTCTTAGTTTCACTCAGGCATGACTGTATTTGTAAAGACGTCTTAAGTGATTCGCATAATAATTTTCTTGGTCACCCATGCTTTTCAATTGATACAATAACTCAAAATCATCATTCAAATCATTTTGATAATGTTTTCACTGAGGTAGCAACAGCGGATTAGAGGGTATATGAAGGCCCTGTACGCTCTCCTGTTTGTCGTAAAAGCGCTAGCCACAAGTAGCCACAATTACAATAGATTCAACACGTGTTATTGAGTTTTACAGGAAATTTTATTAACACACTCCAACTTCAATTTGTAAGTAAAGATTTTGTTTGCAAGGAAATAGTGCAATCTTAATCCACGTAAATGCATAGACCATGAGAATATCCAAGCAAGGTTATAACAGACGGTGCCATTGTTTTGATGATTCCAATTACCTGTATTTTAACCGGTCTAGATCAAGCGGTATTGTAAAGGATTAATTTGAATTAGCTAGGGTTCGACCTCTTTACAAAATAATAGGGATGGTGCAAGCAGTTACATGTCTGTCATTATTCAATGCTGTGTCTGATTCCAGAAACAGACGTTTACGTTAAACTTGAGTACAGTTTAACTTAAACTAATTTGCTTTATAAACTACAGTCGAATTTAAGCAGAATGTACAAAACAGATACATGCTTGATACATCGTTTTGGCCATATTAAGGTTTAGACATGCTAAGGTTTCAATGCTGAAATGATCATGCTCGACGTAGAACAAGCATTCGACACATTATGTACAAAAATACCTATGGGAAAGGGAGTCACGACTATAGTAAATCAAAAGAGAACATAGTATCAGAGTTTATGAGACAGATTCCACCTTTTTGATAATATTATGTAGTGTACCTTAGAGTAGTATTTGAGAATGTAGGGCCTCATTTTTTCTCTGTGCTAAATCAGTGATATAGTTATTATAATAAGTCTTGATTGTATTTTTTTTATTGTATTGCCATATACACATGGCATTGTTATCATGTTTTCATTTCAGGATACAGACTATAGTTTAAGAAAGCTTGGAAAAGAACCAAAGTCCTGCAATATTTCGGTCACTGACAACACTGTCGGCAAGATAATGCATCTTTTATGGCTCGAAGCAAAAAGTAAAAAAATCAAAAGATCAGGGATTTCAAGATAACCTCTAATGCCTACAAAATCAATTCTCAAAAGTGTATTAAATAGCAAGGTCGCCACAAAGATCAATGTCCTCTTTCCCGTCGAATCAATCATCATTATCCTCTTTTTCGTCACCTTCCCTATCCTCACGATTTAATTTAATTATCTTTATCTGGACTCATCAGACCATTTGACAATACATCTAATAGTAAGTATATAATTTGATTTGTGTAACTTTATTTCTGATTGATAGTTTTAGAAATTTTAACTTGCATAAATAGAACAAAGTAAGATTATTTTGTTTCTATTATTCAGCATTATGGCTTACATTTGGAGATACTTCTACAACTGCTTGCTGCTCAGTATATTAATAGCCGTCGGAATATCCGAATTACCTGGTATCTTAAGTATACTCTCTCTCTCTCTCTCTCTCTCTCTCTCTCTCTCTCTCTCTCTCTCTCTCTCTCGTACGAACTGAAAGTGCTTTAAGCATCAGTTAATCAGTTTTTGTATATTCCAATAGAGTTTAGATATTGATGTTGTATACAATCCGTACATTTGTTTGTGCAAGAGGAAGAATTTAGATATATAGAAAGACAGATGGTCAAAAACAATATGTATGTTCTTGTATATATATATATATATATATATAGGATTAAAGGACACTCGCTTTATAGCGAACCTGGCAAATTCAAATACCTTGCCAAAATTCCCCAGATGACATCCCACCAACCGATTCCATATCCAAAAGTAAATATCTGCCCTGAGACAAAATATAAAAGGTACAGTTTTTGTATGAAAAAAAGATAGACCAAATGCAAGCAGAACAAGAATAAAAGCTAAAAAGGCCAAAAATTTTATATACAAGGGTCGATATTTTTCTGTATAAGATGCAATCGTCTAAAGAAAATCCAAGATCTTTTCGGTACAAACACCTTCACATAGTGCATCTCGCAGCAAACACGTACCCTCCATTAGTTGCTTCCTCCGACATGCAGGAGGAGGCAGGAGGTTACAGTTTCATTGCATAAAATGTTGCACAAGATTCTCAATGTATGTACAATCGTTCTTTGAATTGTACAGCTTTGATATGTGTAAAAAGTGCATATTACAGGGTACAAAATATACCATCTCGGAGAGTTCTACTTCAAACTCCTGCTACGACTCAATGGTCACAGACTTAAGAAACAGAAAAGAAGCAAAACCACGTTTTATAAAGCTTAACAAACAATATAATTATCAAAGTTATAAATGAACAATGTGAGTGGAACCTACAGTATTATAAAGTATATCCAAACTAGTCCCTATAAAGGTCTTTGAAAGTCCTAAATGAATGAAAAGTTTCTTATAAATTTCAATACCGTCCTCCGAGAACCGTGACGTTGTCAAGATGGCATTGTCCAAAATTCCTTCGAATGATTTATAACAGTTCAGAATCATATTATTGTCCAAATAATGAGCACTTTCTATCACCACTGAACAGTCCAAACGAATGTTTTCCTCTTGCAAAAAATATCTAACTACAACATAAAACACGTATGCAGACTTACATCATGAACACAATAAGTGCGAATGACTCCCAAAACAAGAATGAAACTGAATGCTTAATTTTATCCTTATATATATATATATATATATATATATATATATATATATATATATATATATATATATATATATATATATATGATCTCAAATGCGTAATAATTTAATATTGAATTTATGAAACGAGTTGAATAATGTCCAGCTTTTGCGAGCTAAGGCTGGCAAAAGCTGGACATTATTCAACGAGTTTCATAAATTTAATATTAAATCATTACCCATTTGAGATTCTTTTTTGAACATAATTAATTTTGATTTCAGTGTAAATTATTTAGATAGAAAGAAGAATGAATAACTAAATTCATTCTGACAGACGGTACACCTTTCTTTTGTTGTGCATAAAATATAGTCCCAAACAATGTTAAACTAGTAAAAATAGATTGTGCTTTTTTACAAACTATAAATCAAAAACAAGCGTCCATCCGGATAAACAGAACATTTTATAACGACAAAATCATTGTCAAAACTGAATGATCAAATGCATGTGATGTCACATTGTTTAGTACGGTACACAGTAGGCCTTGAGTACATGTTTACCCTAACATTTCACCGTCGCAACTAACATTACATTGTTGCGATTTGCATATGAAATAGGATTACTGGATGCAGAAATTTCCATATTTACTGTAATGTATTTGTGACCGGATATTTGCAGTATTTGATTTGGAACAGTAGACTGTACAGAAGACGTAAACAAACTTCTTTTTGAGTCTGATTTGCATCACATATTTACTGAGTAAATATGTTGTGGTTGGATAATGTTCTGTCAGTTGGGAGACCGGTTTATGTCCACATTCTTCAGTGAAAAGAGGTGAGTTTATTTACTTCAGTAAGTTAACATTTAAACTGCTCTTGCATATAGGGTGGATTCTATGTTACAGATATACCGCCCTTCCCCCCCCCCGTATCAAATGAGCAATACCCTTAGTTTTACTTATTGTTGTTGTTCTTGTCTTGAGTTTTACGCCGTTTTTCGTATGATGATATTGTTATACATGACATAACAAACCCCTGTTGGGGTAAATTGTCCATATTCAGACAGCCGAGATAATTTTTCCTCAATTTCCTTTCGCTAGTCAAGTTGAAAAATGGCCGCCAAAATGTTCAACAAAAAAACATTCCAGAAGGCGTGGTTAAAAGTTTTCCCAAGATCGCAGCCAATCAGTAAAGAGAATACTGCACATTAATTTCATGGGCTTATTTGGACCAATCAAAATTACATAAAGTGGTATGTTCATATGTTATAATATAAAAAATATGAAACTGTACACACTATAGGCAAGGTGTACCGACTATGTGATAAACACCGTTTATTTGCGACTTCACTTCACCATAGACCCAATGTGACAACATACACTATTGATATGTGACGAACTAGGCATATTCACGCGACCTCGCACAACCAAAGGAAAACCACAGAATTAATCTGGAAACATCGATATCCCATCAATGACGCCATATGCACCATTATAAGTCTTATTATTACAATTATTATTTCTAATTGTCAACACATACGTAAACATCTATTTCTAAATCCTACGCAATTTGCGTTCTTAACAGATTCAAATTACGTACACAATTTATAACAAAAAAATATACTATACAGTTTACAACCATTAAAAATTACGAAAATTAAATAAAATCATGTACCAGGAGTTACACAAAATATAGATATACATAACACTGCCAACTCCTTGTTGAGAAATTTTAGAAAACTAAACGTTTTTGAAACATTGAGAGCAGGAAAATTCTTTTAGCGATAGGGTAAGTTCTTTTAAAAATTAATCGCATAAAATAATTCTTTAATTCATCTCATTCTCTCCAATATGCATACGTTTTAATTCCGCACCTTAAGTCGCAATATCGCAGTGTTACTTTTCATCACATGACTACAGTGTTATTTCGATTGATATACCCATATCAAAATTTGTTATATTTAACACATATATCAACACTTCATGAAGTCACAAGTGTTGTCATGTAAGGCAAAGGAGTAATGAAGTAATCACCCAGATCTATTTTAAAACATTTTGCTACACTATTTTGCAATTTCATCGAATAAAGTCAGTGTTTTAATCATGTGGTTAGTAGCATCTTACATGTGTGCCTATTCCAATTGAAACTTATGAAACCCGTTGAATAATGTGAATCTTTTATTCGTCAAGGCTAGCAAAAGATAAATTTTTAAGACGCATTTAATAAGTTTCGTTTTGAAATGAGCACTCGTGTAATATCCTCTATTTTTTCACAACTTATATAAGGCTATTTTGTGTAGACATATTTACCAAAAGTATTCTTTTAAATATTTATTATTATTATTATTATTATTATTATTATTATTATTATTTTATTTATTTATTTATTTATTTAACACATGGTTGTCTGTCTGTTTCTTTGCACAGACTGTTGTGGACAGGGAACAACGATTAGAATGGAATTGGATTGTTCCGGTGACTCAGGAAGGTTCCTTGTACAAATAAAAACAGCTAATTTTCGGGGCTCTTTCATAAGATTAACGACGTTATTCAAGACCGATACCTCCAAATTAGAACAGCTCGAACACAAATACGAGGTGGTTTTAGAAGTAAACGAAAGCAAGGTAATGGATTTCCATGAGTTCATCTCTATATGTATCTTAAAATATATTTTAATATAATACACTAATTTGATACACATTTTCACATACTTCAGTTCAAAAATGTAATTTCTGAACCATCATACTCGTAATTACTGTTTCATATCTATTTATATCACGCCACTGGGTTTCTAGCATTCAATAGTTTAATGTATGTCTCTGTATCTACTGCACATCCCTATTGTCTTGTTTTGCTTTGGCTTGGGGGTTTAACCTTTACTGGGGAGGGGAAGCTACATTTCTTTCCTACATGTATCCAGTGGGGTTTTAAAAGTATCAATGCATTGATTGTACGTCATGTATTTTCAGGAAGTGATTGCATCTACGCCATATTTCCACGACAGAGGTCTATATCATCCAGAGGTATGATGCTTGCTTTTCCTTCGGCAACATTGGATATTTATGCTTGCCCCGACTTATTTTGAGAAGTATTTTGATTAGCAGCCCATTAGCATTCGATTGTAATGTCGCAAAACTACTCATAAAACATGGATATAATTGTAACATAGATGAGCATAGGGAGGTAGTGTATGGGACAAGGCTGAAGAATTGATAAAAACCGTTAAAGGACGGGATGTATTGCTGTGTGTTTCCAGTTCTATTGTGTTCTCACGTTACTTGAAGGAAGCAATAGATTTTTCGCACCACAAAAAGAAAAATATTATTAACTGAAAAATTTAGCCATTGAAAAAAAAATTATGAACTTCTAATGCTTTAAAAACTACCGTTTTAGAAGAAAAGGGAGAATTAAAATTCTTTTAAAAATACTTAATAATTAAATACCCTCTAAGAGATAAAGGAATAAAACAGATACAATACTAAAAGTAAGGGAGGCATATAACGCAGTGGAGCAAACAACTTGATACCTGGAATCACACCTATACCTGTGCTTGGAAGTGTTTATTTGCTTACATAACCAAGTGCTTTGATTTTCACAAAATTTCATCCGTAATATAAATAAATAAATTGTTTTATAATCTCTTATCGGCAGATCAGAAATACAAATAGTATGGGGGGGAGGAGTATATTATAAAGGAACGACAGAATTCTATCAAAAAGTTTTGATTTTCCTCAAACAAATTTTCTAATTACAAGATATATATGAAACAGAAGCAGAGTGTATTGATTCCAAACCACACTAACCTCCGGCATCAATAATGAAACGTGCCCTAAGGCATTTTATCTATCATAATATAATATTCTATTAAAAGGACTCTGCCTAGAATTGAGTTAATGCAACTCCTAGTGTGTAATGAAGATTATTCATATCATCTGGTTGGTCGTTATTACTCCATATTAATAAGAATTTTGGCGTCCTAGGCAGGCGCACCCTCTATTGAGAAAAGAATTCATCTACGTCTAATCTGGCGCCCCTTAAAGTTTGGCTTCCTAGGCGACCGCCTATTTCGCCTAAATGGTCGGGCCGGCCCTGACCCATATGAAACTTTTAATGAAGGTGATTAGTGTTGTCATACAAATGTTGTACATGTAATAAAAAGTTCAGGAATCCGTAGCTTACGTCAGTAAAAGTATATTTAATGAAAATTATTAAAGATATTTTGAAAAATTACAGAGTGTATAATACAATAAAGCCAAGAAATCACTATTGGATCGTATTTCCAACGCAACTAATGTAAAGTACTAACTAAATGTGATTAAAAATAATTGAACAAAATTGTTAGCAACCGGCATATAAACCTTCACACTGCATCCCCCTCCACCTCATCAGAAGTTAACATACTCTTAGGTGTTTTATAAGCAACAAGGCTAAAACGACAGTATTAATGGCTATCTCCGGAAAATAATCTGTCCGTTTCGTCTCTTATTGGAATGGTTATTAGGGTTTGTTCCACTTGATAATGGGTATGGCGCTTTGTGTGCACTTTGCATAGTGTAATTAAGCAAAATAGTTATGCCATATTATACACACCTGATCCATGTTGTGCAAAACATTTATATAGACTGGACTGTGCTACTGTACTATTTATGCATATTCGACAGAAAAACCGAACCGACAGGTTATTCTGTTCTTATGGTCGACCTCTAACTTCACTGAGTACTGTTTTCTGTTTCTCCATTGCTCAAAAGAGCAATGGAGAAACCACTTCAAGCAGTTGATTCGTGACAAAAAATGCACGACACCCCAAAATATGAGAGCACTATTTTAACGAATTCACGGCTTCGAGTGGTCTATTTCAACTTGTCCATTTTCACTCTTTACGACACGCGATGTAAGTAGTATATGGGGCCAATTTAGCATCAGAGTTCGTGGGCCACTTTGGCGTCAAAGGGAATTTAACATGGAGAAATTTAACATGGAGTATATGGGGAATTGAACATAGCACCAAGGGATTGGGCCACTTTAGCGTCAACGGAAACTTAACGTTAAAAATGGGTATATCAAAATTAGCGTCAGTAAGAATTTAATATGGGAATATAACCTGGAGGTCAATGGGGTTTATAGGGTCAAAACTATTTATTGGGTGAAATGTACTTGTAGGGACAAAGGGTTGATAGGGACAAACATGGACATACAGAAACAAACAAATACACATCCAAACACACAGGAAAGAGGACCGAGATGTCCCAAAGAAAAACTCAGAGACAGAATAGAGACTACAATAAGAAAAGTCTATTGTATGGGTACAAAACATTTACTCAGTTATATACATGGGCTCGCTGGCTGTGCTATGGTCTAAGGACTATCCATTTAATACATACAAATTTGGACATGGAACAAACCTATTTACAAGTTATTTTGTTCTTGGTTCTAGTAAACTACTTTTAAAATTAAAGTTCATGCCTTTAAAAAGAACACTTCATATACAACTTATTTACATTTCATAAAAGAATGCCATTTTCTCTCACTCTACATTAAATGTTCAGTTTTAAGAAAAAGCTAGAACACACAAAGTAACAAACAATCAAATAGGACAAAGTTCATGTTTCTCTTTTTATCAGTCACACACGTTGTTTAAAATCTGGTCAGCTACCACTTGTGTGGCTAGCGTAGATGTTTCCCATCACGTACTCTCTTTCATTCGTAAATCTGCTGTTATATTCATTGTGCTAGGTAAACTTATTGATAAGCAGATCACTGGCGGTTATTTTCTTCTTCCTATGAAGGTACAACGTATGCCATATGAATGGTCACTTTTGCATCGGTGATGTCAAATGCTTCTCTCATCGTCTGCACGTCTTCAATAGCCCTCAATAGTTTGGAAGAAGTTAATTCTGCAGGTGTACTAAACCCGAGACATACAGGAGAGTTCAAACTGTCGTGATACACAGATAGGCTCAAACGACCTCGATCTTTGACTTGACACTGACGTTTGAGTTCCTCTACAGTGAGTCAAATAAGTCTGTAATGAAACCTGCTCCTTCTTTGGCTGGAACGTCAGACGCAAAGTCTTTAAATTTTACCGTGTAGGTGTAAGTTGTCGTCCTAAATTTTCTCGAAGTCGCCGTCTGAGTCTTTTGGATGCTGAAATACTCCCATAGGTCCACTGAATAAGTTTCCTTCTCGGACGCACTTTGTTGTGACGGTATGGTGGTGAAAGAGGTCAATGATGTTTGTTCCTTTTCTTTTTTTCATTTGCGGAGAGTGATCCATCATTCTCGGTGTTTGTCCTCGCAATGAGATGTCGTTCTTAGAAGTCGTCCCTTTTTATACTGAGTGATATCAGCATGTCCATAAGATAAAGGCTTCTAGTCTGGAAGTCCAACTGGTTGCACATAGTTTTCCATGGCGTTAGTAAATAAACACTTAAGATGTGGTACTGCATTGGTGATGTGATCGTGAGGCACAGCATCGCACTCGAGTTTCTCGTTGGGAATGAGTCTTACGCTCGATACTTGCTGTGTGAAAGGATTCATCTTTCTCGCTTGGCAATGGTAGTCACAACGAACTATCGGTCTTGGACGTTGTCCCTTTTGATATGCTGACCAATATCAGCATGTCCGTACGGTAAAGTGAAGTAGCTGGGAAGCCGTACTCGCTTCTGGTACACGATCTGATAGAATTTTTGCAAGGGCCGACTGACGATTTGGTGTGTGGGTAAACGTACAATCTTGTGCGGTTCGTGGGTGGTCACTCTAAAATTTCGATCCTGTCCAGATTGCAAGGCTTCTTTCAGCACGCCAAAGTTCACCACTCGACTGGTGCTATAATTGAGAGTCAATCCTTTCACTTTACACTCGGTGTGCACTTCTCCTTGAGGGTCAGGGTATTCGTAACCGTAATTTTTAGGACCGCCACTAGCAAAACTTAGAATCTTGTCGTTCGGGTGCTTGTCCGTCCAGGTTCCTAAACGGTCTCCTTCGATGGCAGGGTGCTATAGACCTAATCGATCGATGTAGATGCAACTGTCCGTGTCAAAGTACAGCACACGATCTCCTAACTGGTGTAACGCTTCGTACAATTTCAAGCGAGCATGGACTGTCACGGAAGCCGCAATGATGACATTACCAAATTCGTCGGCTTCTACAAAGTCCAGTTCTTCTTCTTAATTGACTAAGATCAAGTCCTCACGAAGGATATCTACGTGTTTCATGTATTTGGTTTTGTCGTGAATCATCTGAAAGTAGCCGGAAGGTTCTGTCAAATACTCCGTCTTGGGTAAACACGGTCGTTGTGCCATTTTGCCCCACAAGTAATTCAACATCATTTTGGCAAACGATCGCCTTCCTTCGTTTTTCTCGATGTGGTCTAAAGTGATGCCCTCCTGCTAAAAGTATTTTTCTTTAAATTTCTTTTGGTCTTCGGGAGTATGGTACCAGGAAGGATAGCCACTGGCTTCTTGTTTCAGTTTTAAAAAGGCATCCACGTAGTCTGCGAAAATGCCTTTCTGAGTCTCTTTGCCCTTGTGGTACTGTTCTGTCTGTCTTGGGAAAGTGGTAAATTTCGTACACTTCTAACAGTTGGTATCCCAGGTCCAGAGCTTTAAACAATTCCGCGCTAACCCACGTTCCCGTCAAGGCACGTTCTTCCTGAGTGTGCTGACAAGGTCGGTCTTGGTTACACGTTTCGGCACAAGTACGGCACAAGGGACACATCAGTTTTCCTTGGCAATGGTGAGGTAAAACGGGATGGTACAAGTTCATGGGAGGCAAGACTTTGCAATTGATCAATCCTTCGTAGAAAATTTAGAACCACTGCCTACACGTACACGGTGAAGTTTAAAGATTTCAAATCCTAGAGAAAGCAGAGGGGTTCATTACCGATGTGTGGGATTCTTTGTTAACCACACTGAAACAGCAATGTGAAGCCAAAGAAGACAATCGCTTGAGACTTTCCATTCATCGCGACAGTTTGAAGTCACCCGTTTGGATCGAGCTTACCAGCCCAGCAGAATTGACACCTTCCAAAGTCATCCACAAGATTCAATACGTGCAACAATCCAACGACAAGATTCACATCACCGACGGAAAAGCGACACTGTTCATGACCCACGTGATTCTTCCCCAAGGACAGGACGCAAAAAAGGTGTGATTCGTAGACAACCTGCGCAGCACCAAAAAAAGCCTCTTCCAAATTAACAATCCTCAAGAGAAGATGTGTTTAGACCGTGCCATCGTGGTGGGACGAACGTATGCCGACAAGAACGACACGGTAAAATGGAAAAGAGCCTGGAAAACTATTCATCAATCGGACCGAGCCAAACAACAAAGAGAAGCAGAATTCCTGTTACAGTAAGCGGGGCTAGCTAAAGACACGCCCTGTTGCATTCCTCAAATACAAATATTGCAAGTGCACCCCCAAGAAGTGCGTGGACCTCTGTTGTATAGAGGTAAAAAAGTCAAAGACGGAAAATACATTCACGTCTATCATCACGATGAACATTTTGATACCATTACCAGTATCACTGGATTCCTGGGATGAATATATTATTGTAAGAAATATGACTATGGCTATAACAATCGAGAACAACAGAAGCATTGCGGATCGAAATGTGAGGGATGTTTGGCCTCTAAACCCTGTCTTGACGAAGGACGAGAACGAGTACATTGCCCAGCTTGTCAGCGCACTTTTGTCAGTCCAACCTGTTACCAACAACATTTGAAGACGCAAGGTTCACAGCGGAAAAGTGGTTGTCAACTCCTGAGATTGTGCTCTACTTGTAGACAAGGCATACGTACCAATTGCACCAAGACTCACGTATGTCCAGGAAAGAAACGATGTCACATTTGTCGCCAAATCGTGGACTTGGAACACGAATACTACATTAAAAAATACCATTCCAAACATCAACAGGAAGATGACCAGAAGAAAGGCAATTTCATCTTTTTCGATTTCGAATGCATGCAAGAGACCGGTATTCACATTCATACTTTCTGCGTGGCTCACCGAGCGTGCGAGAAGTGCATCCAAGAGCCTATCTTCAGCCACTGCCCTCACTGCAGCAAGATTTCCGGAGGACGTGAAAAAATCTTTTGGGGACCTAACACGTTGGCCGATTTCTCCCAATGGATCTTAAACCATATCGACGAGACGTGGAGCCAAGACGACATTGAACATTACGGAGATTGTCATCGCCATGCCACGGTGATGGCTCACAATTTCTCGGGATACGATGGGCAATGTCTTCTCAGATACTATACAGAACAAAGTATCGAACGTCCTAAAGTCATTTTGAATGGAGCCAAAATCATTTCCATGCAAGTGGGCCAAGTGCAGTTTAAAGATTCGATGAGTTACTTGGCCATGCCTTTGAGCTGAATGTCTGAAACGTTTGGAATGACAGAAATGGCCAAAGGCTATTTCCCGCACTTTTTCAATACCGAAGCCAATCAACATGCCGTTCTGCCCCATCTGCTTGAGGCACACTACTACGACCCCGACAACATGCGCACAGAACAGCGAGAAGGTTTCTACGTTTGGTACCAGACTCACGCCTCGGACCCCTTCGACTTTCAGGAAGAAATGTTAAAATATTCTCGTTTTGACGTGGACATTTTACGGCGTTGCTGTGGAAAATTTCGAGAACTGTTCATGGAGCACGGAGGGGTCGATCCTTTGAAAGAAGCCTGCACCATTGCCAAAGCGTGTTCCTTAGTGTACCGCCAACGATTCATGCCTGAAAATACCCTGGCTGTCATCAGCCCTCAAACGACGAACTTTGTCAAACGTCAATACTCGGTCAAAGCCCTACGCTGGTTACATTACTTGTGCGACAAGGAAAACAAATGGATCCAACATGCCCGAAATGGAGGAGGCGAAAAGACCATTGGAATGTATTCGGTGGATGGCTGGGACTTAAGAATCCCCAAGATCGTGGACGAGTTTAACGGATGCTTATTTCACGGATGTCTCATCAGCTACCCTCAACGTGACACTAAAAATCAGATTTTACAACGTACCATGGAAGACTCGTACGAGGCCACTTGTCAGCGGCGCTTGAAGTTAGAACAGCAAGGATACCAAGTGGTGGAAATGTGGGAACACGAGTACGATCACCGATTGAAAACCGATCCCGAGTTTAAACGCATCATGGAAAGTTACAAACTGGTGGACCCACTGAACCCGAGGGACAGCTTGTACGGAGGACGGAAGAATGCCATCTGTTTGCTGTACCAAGCCGACGAGGAGAATGGAGAAGAAATCAAATACTTGGACGTGTGTTCGCTGTATCTTAAAGTGTGCAAATATTGTCACTTTTCCGCAGAGCACCCGCAATTGCTGACGGAACACAGTGACCTGGACAACATTCGACAATACGAAGGATTGATCAAGTGCAAAGTCTTGCCTCCCACGAACTTGTACCATCCCGTTTTACCTCACCATTGCCAAGGAAAACTGATGTGTCCCTTGTGCCGTACTTGTGCCGAAACGTGTAACCAAGACCGACCTTGTCAGCACACTCAGGAAGAACGTGCCTTGACGGGAACGTGGGTTAGCGCGGAATTGTTTAAAGCTCTGGACCTGGGATACCAACTGTTAGAAGTGTACGAAATTTACCACTTTCCCAAGACAGACAGAACAGTACCACAAGGGCAAAGAGACTCAGAAAGGCATTTTCGCAGACTACGTGGATGCCTTTTTAAAACTGAAACAAGAAGCCAGTGGCTATCCTTCCTGGTACCATACTCCCGAAGACCAAAAGAAATTTAAAGAAAAATACTTTTAGCAGGAGGGCATCACTTTAGACCACATCGAGAAAAACGAAGGAAGGCGATCGTTTGCCAAAATGATGTTGAATTACTTGTGGGGCAAAATGGCACAACGACCGTGTTTACCCAAGACGGAGTATTTGACAGAACCTTCCCGCTACTTTCAGATGATTCACGACAAAACCAAATACATGAAACAGGTGGACGTCCTTCGTGAGGACTTGATCTTAGTCAATTACGAAGAAGAACTGGACTTTGTAGAAGCCGATGAATTTGGAAATGTCATCATTGCGGCTTCCGTGACAGTCCATGCTCGCTTGAAATTGTACGAAGCGTTACACCAATTAGGAGATCGTGTGCTGTACTTTGACACGGACAGTTGCATCTACATCGATCGACTAGGTCACCAGCACCCTGCCATCGAAGGAGACCGTTTAGGAACCTGGACGGACAAGCACCCGAACGACAAGATTCTAAGTTTTGCTAGTGGCGGTCCTAAAAATTACGGTTACGAATACCCTGACCCTCAAGGAGAAGTGCACACCGAGTGTAAAGTGAAAGGATTGACTCTCAATTATAGCACCAGTCGAGTGGTGAACTTTGGCGTGCTGAAAGAAGCCTTGCAATCAGGACAGGATCGAAATTTTAGAGTGACCACCCACGAACCGCACAAGATTGTACGTTTACCCACACACCAAATCGTCAGTCGGCCCTTGGAAAAAGTCTATCAGATCGTGTACCAGAAGCGAGTACAGCTTCCCAGCTACTTCACTTTACCGTACGGACATGCTGATATTGGTCAGCATATAAAAAGGGACAACGTCCAAGACCGATAGTTCATTGTGACTACCATTGCCAAGAGAGAAAGATGAATCCTTTCACACAGCAAGTATCGAGCGTAAGACTCATTCCCAACGAGAAACTCGAGTGCGATGCTGTGCCTCACGATCACATTACCAGTGCAATACTACATCTTAAGTGTTTATTTACTAACGCCATGGAAAACTATGTGCAACCAGTGGGACATCCAGAATACAAAGACTTTACCTGATGGACATGCTGATATCACTCAGTATAAAAAGGGACGACTTCTAAGAACGACATCTCATTGAGAAAGATGGATCACTCTCCGCAGATGAAAAAAAGAGCAGGAGCAAATATCATTGACCTCTTTCACCACCATACCATCACAACAAAGTGCGTCTAAGAAGGGAAATTATTCAGTAGACCTATGGGAGTATTCCAGCATCCAAATGACTCAGACGGCAACTTCGAGAAAATTTAGGATGACAACTTATACCTACACGGTAAAATTTAAAGACTTTGCGTCTGATGTTCCAGCCAAAGACGCAGCAGGTTTCATTACAGACTTATTTGACTCACTGTTAGAGGAACTCAAACGTCAGTGTCAAGTCAAAGATCGAGGTCGTTTGAGCCTATCTATGTATCACGACAGTTTGAACTCTCTTGTATGTCTCGGGTTTAGTACACCTGCAGAATTAACTTCTTCCAAACTATTGAGGGCTATTGAAGACGTGCAGACGATGAGAGAAACATTTGACATACGTTGTACCTTCATGGGAAGAAGACAATAACCGCCATTGATCTGCTTATCAATAAGTTTACCTAGCACAATGGACATAACAGCAGATTTACGAATGAAAGAGAGTACGTTATGGGAAACGTTGGCCACACAAGTGGTAGCTGACCAGATTTTAAACAACGTGTGTGACTGATAAAAAGAGAAACATGAACTTTGTCCTATTTGATTGTTTGTTACTTTGTTTGTTTTAGCTTTTCTTAAAACTGAACATTTAATGTAGAGTGAAAGAAAATGATATTCTTTTATGAAATGTAAATAAGTTGCATATGAAGTGTTTTTTGAAGGCATGAACTTTAATTTTAAAAGTAGTTTGCTAGAACCAAGAACAAAATAACTTGTAAATAGGTTTGTTCCATGTCCAAATTTGTATGTATTAAATGGATAGCCTTTAGACCATAGCACAGGCCAGAGAGCCCATGTATATAATTGAATAAATGTTTTGTACCCATACAATAGACTTTTCTTATTGTAGTCTCTATTCTGTCTCTGGGTCTTTCTTTCGAACATCTCGGTCCTCTTTTCTGTGTGTTTGGATGTGTATTTGTTTGTTTCTGTATGTCCATCTTTGTCCCTATCAACCCTTTGTCCCTACAAGTACATTTCACCCTATAAATAGTTTTGACCCTATAAACCCCATGATGTTACCCATGATCAATTCCCATTGACTTCCAGGTGACATTCCCATGTTAAATTCGTACTGACGCCAATTTTGATATACCCATTTTTAACGTTAAGGTCCCATTGACGTTAAAGTGGCCCAATCCCATATTGCTATGTTCAATTTCCCATTCACTCCATGTTAAATTTCCCCATGTTAAATTCCCCAAAGTGGCCCACGAACTTTTTGACTGGAATTTCCATGGACGCTAAGTTTGCCCCATATACTACTGATGTACATTGTAAACGTTACATTTTGCGTGTCGGATTTTCCTATCATCGGATCAGCTCGGGTCGCCCAATGGTGTGTTCTCGGGCAAGTCACATTACTCCAATTTTCTCGGTACTAAATAGCCTACTTGTGTTGATGTGTTGTAAAATACCAAACACCAACACAACAACTAGAAAAACAACAAAACTTAAGAGATATAAACATAAAAGCGTCATCAAAATCGTTTCCGAAATTTTCATACATCTTTCGAAACTCTCACTTGGCCGTGTATATATATATATATATATAGATAGATAGATAGATAGATAGATAGATAGATATAAACTAACAATTACAGCGGATGTACTTGTACTTAATCTTTTTCGCACGATTAGGTATTTTCTCCCAGTTAACAACTGTCAGTCAGTTCTTGTTTATTGGAAATTCCGATAGAACAGAACAGAAAAAACGCTTTATTAATGAAAATAAATCTCAGGCCACACATAGGTGACATAGAATACAACAACTGCTACAAGTGTACAAGGTGACGTCACTGAAATGTAGAGATACAGATCACGTCACTTTTCAAGGTTTACGATCGTAGCAGGAATATTAAACATTTGGGGGTATTATGAGACATTTGGGTAAATAAGTATGACTTTGTTAGGGCAGAATACAATGACTATCCTGGACTGAAAAAAAGTTCTAATTAAAATTATATTATATAATTGCAAAGTATGCGAAATCTCCAGTTCCACAAAGAGCACAAAGTTTATGTTGTTTTGGGTTTAACGCTGTTTCTCAGCGCATGATAGGACATACATAGCTGCCAGTATAACTGGTGGAGGAAGAACCCGGGAAATCCTTGGTAAGAACCATCGACCAGCGGGAAGTTACTGGCAAGTTGCTCACATACCCACACTGGTCGAACCCGAGCCTCGAACCCACGCCGACAGAGGTGAGATGGCAATGATTGGCAAAGGCGAGTGCTTTAGACACAGAGTTCATGAAATTGCATTCATTATTAGAGTAACAAATTTAGCAATTAAGGTTTGTAAGTTTGCAGTAGAGGGGTTGTGGTACTTACCTCTTTCTTTGTGAAATTTGGACAAATGAATAAATAATCGTAATCGTGCCGGTTGTAATTTTTATCACAATGATTACATCTTATTTCTTCAAACAATGTCTTACTTCTTCCTGTTGAACTTAGCATGCCCGACTAAAAGGATGTCTACTGACCCAACGGTTTGATACCTGGACATCTTTTACATATAACATGAATAAATTTAATTTGCAAAAACTTCATTGCTTTTTATCCAATTTGTTGTTAAACTTTGATTATCAAACCACTGTGTGTCCCTAATAAAGTAGTAAAATGTCAAAAAATAACCTTTGGTTTTCTTTATAATGATATCCAAAATAAGTAAACGTGGAATCTTGCAGTTCGTCAATCTACGGTCTACGGAAGTGGGGAGGTTGGCGGAGAGGGAAAGAGAGATACAGAGAAGCGGTACGAGCGATAACTCTGAGACATTGGGTATCGTCACATGAGATTTTTTGCTTTTCATCATTGTTTTCATACTGTCTCTTTTAATCATAGATTGAGTTAATAGACTGTGTGGAGGACATTTTCCAGATGTGTGCCGACTTTTATATGCAAGGTGGCTCCGTGGAAATGAATTGTAAGTGACAAAATTAACTAAAAGTATACCATTGCACTGAAAATATATTTTAAATGTGCTTGTCATATATATATATATATATATATATAAAGAGAGGTATATATATATATATATATATATATATATATATATATATATATATATATATATATATATATATATATATATAAAGAATACAAATCATATGGCGAATAACAGTCCTTTCAAGTGCACTGGATGCAGCATGGGATCACCTGTGTCAGGGATTAAGATAAATGCAATAAACTGACAACGAACAGTGCAAAAACTAGTATCTAACTAGCCTAGTCCTTTCAAGTGCACTGGATCCAGCAAGGGATCACATGTGTCAGGGATTGATTAAGATAAATGCAATAAATTGACAACGAACAGTGCAAAACTAGTATCTAACTAGCCTTAAGATAAATGCAATAAACTGACAACGAACAGTGCAAAACTAATATCTAACTAGCTTAGTTAGATACTAGGCTAGTCAGATACTAGTCTTGCACTGTTCGTTGTCAGTTTATTGCATATATATATATATATATATATATATATATATATATATATATATATATATATATATATATGCTTGTGAAAGGTGTGTGTTTAATGCCCCTTTAGGGTTTATCTACGGAAGTCGGTTTGATCTAGTTTAATTTAACCAGTCTGGATGGAATGACATTTGAAACTCGTATTCGAACGAGAATAAAACTTGTTTGCACGAGTTTAGATGCCATTTTAACTAGTTTAGAGTTCGTTGTAACTAGTTTTAAAGTTGTGTAAATAACTGAACGAAATTTTAACTCGTTTCAAGGAGTTCAAAGTCATTTGCACGAGTTTTGATCTCGTTTGAATAACTCTAAATCTTGCTTGAATGACTCATAATCTCGTTTCTGGAACGAGATTTGAACGGGTTTTGATGTCGTGTTAACAATTTAAATTAAAAGCTTGTTCAGATGGGTTGTAAGCTAATGCAGACGAGATTAAAGGTCATTCTGATGAGCTCCTAGCTTGTTAAAAAGAAATTAGTTTAAACAGTTCAAACGTTATCTGAAGGCGTTCAAAACGACTTTAAAATTTGTCTAAACGAGTTTTGAAGCCAGCTCGTGTGAAAAAAGCATGCAGCAATATAGAGGGTACAAATAGTGCATGTTTGCCAAATTATATCAACCTGAAATTTGTGGTGAAATCGGAATAAATGAGCGTTGAAGAAATAACAAGCCCAAGATTTCCTGTAAACTAATTTCAAGCTGCTATAGTAGTATATGTATATGAGGTTTTTATGCCAAAGAGGGTTTTAGGCCAGAAACCCTCACCCCCCTCAAAAATAAATATATTTTGACATTTTTTCACCACCTCAGAGACCCCGTCTCCCTCAAAAAACCACCCTCCTCCAAATTTTTATCTCAGAAAATGATGAAATTTTGAAACCCAAAGGGGATTCTAGACCAGAACCCTCACCCGCTAAATTTGGAGAGATGAGGTTGGGCAGATGATCCAATGGCATTTATTGACAACATGGTTGATAATGATATTTCTAAAGCTGTACAAAATTAAACATCTACTACTGTTGTAACCCATATTTTATGATAATCTTTTTCATATCTGCTGACTCTCATTGGCAGAATATCTGTTAACATACTGTCAATAATACGAAACTCAAGTATTAAATCGTCCATATCATATTTTACACCTCACAAATAAGATCGTATTTGATCAAGTAATTTTTTGTAAGTTATACTTGCTGTTGTACAAGAATTTTTTTTGTTTCAAGTTTAGGTTCAATTTTTTTTACAAGTGATAAAAGAGAGACACCGGCACCAGATACTATTAACAAAAACGGATTTAATAATGCTCCACTTGAAATTATACCAGAGCTAGTCATTAACAATGGCAAATATGATATTACTCGAAGTATTCTACGGTAGTATTTATAACATTCTTTTACACACCAGAGGTTTTTATGATAAAATTTATAATATTTTACTAATGCGTCAACATCTTGTTTTGGAATTTCTTTTGAAATGTGATTGAAATCGATGATATGTTTTTTTATTATGCAATTGTTTTACACAACAACAAAAGTTCTAACACCAGCAATTGAATCAAGAAACTCACGAAATTTATTATTATTAGGATCAGCTATAAAAATTCTGTATTTGTCATAAACATCTGACGAAGTATCTTTATATCGTTCATCTGTTAGTACATATTGTTTCTTTAACCAAGCATATGAATCAAAACTATTTCCTACTTCACTCTCATACAAATCTGTTTTATTCACAGAATTACTGTAATCGATTTCTGTTTCATCAATATACCCTAAAACTAAGCTCAACTGATCTAACGTGAAATTTTTGAGAACAAGATGCTGTTTGATAATTGCATATGCGACTACGAAATTTGCTAACATTAATTTTCTAAGCTTATCTAGTTCAAATGTAAGAAGACCAACAGCAGAAGCTACTTTTAACATTAATTTTTCATATGGTTTTGTGAGTATTGTTTTAATTTCGTTGTAATAATTTCGTAGTGACAATTGTCTAGAGTACTGTAATGATGGGAATGGAATATCGACTTCTTCACTTATATCATAATAAGAATAAGACTTTACTTCCAACTTTGTTTGATCGACTACTTCAAAAAACTTTTCTCGCTCATTATCATAAAAATTACTAATTCATCGTCTAAAGTTTTGATTATCTTTAGAGACTTGTTAACAATAATCGGATCAAATTCTGGGTCTTTTATACGTATCATTGGCAAAATTGCGTTTGCGTACACTTTAATAATTAACTCTGCGTCTGACGTCATAGTAACAACTTTAACCAAGGTTTCTTTGTCATTGTAGTACATACCGAGATGTTTAAAAATATGTCGTTTTGAAAAACTATCATATACATTTTTGCTTCTTTTTATTTTTATTTTCTTAGCTTCCGCTAGTTTGTCAAGACGAGTATGATTTTCGTTTATTCGTCTTTCTTCCAATGTTCTTCCACTATAAACTCGTGCTTTTATTAAGTCTGATTTTATCAAATCTATGTTACACCAATCAAGCTCGAGTAATATTTTTTTAAAATATAATTTAAACTTGTTTTTGTTCTTCCAGACAATCATCAGGATGACAGTATCTGCTTATAATGTCAAAGTTTTCTATTGCTTTTTTCAGTTGTGGTCCTCGCATATGCATAACGCGAATAAAATTAGCAGAATTTCCTGGCAATGCTGGATTGTCTAATGATTCGATGCCAAGTTTTTTCAAACTTTGTAACATTTTTGCTATGTCATTAACGGTTTCAACATCTTTGTTGGGGTTAAGAATATTATTATAAAATTCTTTCGCAATGGTTATAATTGGTGGTTCTGACATTATTTTATAGCATTAGATTAAATTTGATCATCGAGTGTGTATATTTCAAATGCTGTCAATCCTGGAAACGGACGTTCAGCAGCTAAAACATTAACTCGAAAATATAAGTACTTGTTAACAGTGTTTTCTGTCGGGATTGTAAAATATTGTGTTGTTGAAATGTAAGTGTCTGTTGTGCTATACAATGTTGTCCAGTCGATATCATCATTTGATCCTTCCAATTTCCAATCATAAATTCGACCAACATTAGAGTTTAATCGGCGTTGCAAATGAAATTGCCAAATAGCAATTGCAGTAGGACATTTAATTTTGATCCAAAAATCTTCATCTTCTCCATTAGTCGTCCACTCGTGTCTATCAGAAAAAGCGTAATAAGGATAATTTTCAGGATAATATGATAATGCGCTTGCCTCAAACCCGACTCGGTTGTCAGTTGCATTGTAAAGTGTTGGAATATATCCAACATTGTTTTAAGTTCGTTTTGCAGATACACTGTCAACATACGCTTTCTTTGTCAGATCATTATAGTTAACTGGAACATATGTCGTAGTTATTTTTTTGTCTCTCATGTTTATATTACCTGACATTGGTCCACCAGATTTCCTAAAATATGGGGTAAGTTCTTCTTTCGACTGAGCATAACTGAGAGCATCAGTATCATTAGCTGGTGGTGAGGTTGTTGGTAATCCAGTTATTTTTGAATTTGACATAAACAGGTTACCTGTCATTGTGTCACCGGCTTTGTTAAGTTTATTATCGTCAACAGATTTTAGTTGCGCATAACTTACCGCTTGTGTGTTATCAACATTTGCTGGCGGATACGTAGTCTCTAAATTTATAAAATTTTTTCCTGACATGTTGATATTACCTATAACCGTTCCACCGATTTTATCAAGTTTGTTATCATCCACATAGCTCAACTGTGAATAACTTACCGCTTGTGCTTGATTTAAGTTTGCTGGTGGATACCTGGTCTCCAAATTTTTTTTTTCTGACATATCTAAGTAGCCGCCTAAAATTCCTCCTGTCAATGATAGTTTATTATTGTCGACTAATTTCAGTTGTGCATAACTAACAGCTTGTGTATTAACGACATTTATTGGCGGATAATCTGTTTCTAAACCTAGTACTCGTTGATTTGACATAAACAGGTTTCCTGTCATTGTGTCGCCGGATTTTTTCAGGTAACCTGATAAATCAACCTTACCGTCTGTTATTGTTGTACTTACAGCTGATGAATCTCCTACTAATGTTCCAAATTTTGTATAATAGCTCATTATTTATTTATTGTCTGACAATTTTTTTATATAACATAAAATTATATAACAATAATGGCAAAATCGTCGATATTAAACTTTGATACAGAGCGGTTGGTGAAACATAAACATGAAAACGAACTTCCAGATTGTCATTATCTTACTGATGGAAGAACTGGATCGGGAAAAACAAACTTGCTTATGAATTTACTTCTAGGAGATAATTTTAATTACGATCGCGTTTATATTTACACAATTAGTCCACAACAGGATAAGTACGAGCTACTTAACAATTATAATGACAAACTTCGTGATGATCTTGAGGCTGGTGAAGATTTTTTTATTATCAAACAACCAGAAGAACTTATTCCAGTTAATCAACTTGATTCGTCCGAACACAAGATAGTTGTTGTTGATGATATTCCGTTAAACAACGAGGAAATGAATAAAATAAGATCATATTTTTCACTGTCGCGAAATAAAAAATGTAATTCGATTTATCTCGCCCAAGGTTTTTATAATGTTGACAGATTTATTAGGCAAAATACTGGTTGTTTTATATTATTTCCAGGACTGGACAATGTTGACGTTAGAACGAACAATGTGGTGATGTAACAAAAGATAAATTTATTGAATTATATCATAAAGTAACGGCAAATAAATATGACTTTTTTTTGTTTGATAAATTAACAAATGATACGAGTAAAATGTTTCGCTGTTGTATTGAAAAATATATACAGTAATTGTTATAGAAAATAGTATATAATTAATGGAAAGACAAGCAAAGTACAGAAAACATATAGAAAATCTATAAAAAAAAAAAACTTGTTAAATCTAAAGCTGAACTTAGGCAGATGATCCAACAAGCACGACGTGGTCAAGTGGTTGCAGCAGAAACAACAGCAGCCGCTATCAAACCAGTTACTGAAGCTTTACTTGGAAAACAACCTGAAACTAAACCATTATCAGAAGAAAAACTTTAAAAAAATACAAGAGAAATGTTTACTTGGATTAATTAAAGAACAACAAGAAGCGGCTGCTGGAAAAATTATTGAAAGATCTGAAGGAAAATAAAGAAGATTAGCTGAGGCACTTGCAGCAAATATAGCTGATCCTGTTGCAAGACAAGCTGAAATAGATCGGCTAATAAATGATCCACTAGCGCTTCAACAAAGATTAGCACGCTTAACCACATGGGAGATTGAAATTATTTTAACAAATTTATCAGAAAAAGTAGAGGATGTTGAAAAGGAGCAAGAAAGAGTCAGAGAGTTGACGTTAAAGTTTATGGACGTTGAAGATCAAAGACAATGGTATAGAAAAATGGCAAATAATGAGATAACAAAGGATGAATATGGTAAATTTTTAGAGAAAAATAAAATAAAAGATATTGATAATATATCAAAGTGGGAACAAGATAGATACGACGAAATTTTTAATCTTTTAAATCCTAAAATAAAAGACGGTATTACTGCTGATAATGAATTAAACGAAGCTACAGAAGAGGAAGAGATGAATCCACTTTATAATAGAATTAGAAATGGTATTATTGCTAAACTCATTTCAATAACAGCACTTTATAATAGAACAAAAACTTTTGGTAAGGGGTGGGATTTTAGAAGGGAAGTTCTTGACGAAGATAAACGTCGATTAAAAATATATAGAAAAGAAAGAACTGGAAAAGGAGTTAGAATATTGGCATCAGTTACTGAAATGATTGGCAGATTAATGTTATTGATACCATCAAAAGAAGCTGGAAATGTTGGTGCTGAAATTGACAATGAAATTATTGACATACTTGATAATTTGAGATCGGAAAATTTATTAACATCTGACGAATACGAAACTTTACATCGCGATTTAATCGCGGCGATTTAATTTTATAAAAATATAATAATAAATGTCAGTAACATTATTACTAGATTCTAGCCAATCTGATAAAGACAGCGCACATTTTTATGTAAAGTATATTCCGCCAATAGAACTAGATCGTGAAAAACAATATGAAACTGGGCTAATTTCCTGTACGTGTTGGAATTCTATGGCTAATATAAAAACTGGAATTAATGATGAATTTACATTTTATATTCCACGACAACCTCTGTGGAAAACAGTCAAAATTCCACAAGGAGCCTACAACGTAATTGATTTAAATAAAATAATGAAAGAACTAATAAAAAATAGAGGTGAAGCTGATAAATTTGAGCTTACACCAAATTATAATACGTTACGCGCTAGAATGACATTAAAAAAGTATGGTTACCGATTTTAAATCACCAACAATTATCGCACCACTGATAGGATTTCTAAATGAGATTTATATTCCTATAACTGATGATGATTCTGAAACGTTTGATGGTGAAAATCCAGTAAATATAAATGATGTAAACTTGATAGTAATAAATTGCTCTATTGCATCTGGATCTTACTCAGCCTTAGGTAGTAAAGGACAAACGATATATAGTTTTTCACCAGACGTTCCACCAGGTTCTCTTATGCAAATTAGTCCACGCCAGGTTATTTATTATCCGTTAAATGTTGAAAATCAAATAACAGAAGTAAATATGCAATTGACAGATCAGTCTGGACGACAACTGTATTTTAACAATGAAATTATTACTTATTATTTACACTTACGCGAACAAAGTAAACATATTTTCTAAAAAATTTGGTAATACAATTATGCAACCTCAGATATAATGAAACAGAGAGAAAAAGTTTATAGAAGAAAAATAGTCGGAGGATTTTTGGGAAATATATTTGCTAAAATTATAGAAAATGCTCCAGGAATAGCTCATAAAGTTGCACCAATTGCACTTGACGCATCAAAATCTTTTGCAACTGGAGCTGCATCTGCTGCTGGAACTGCTGTTGGACAAAAAATAGCTGATAAAATGAAAAGCCCGACAATCAAACAAGCTATTTCAGAAATCGCACCAACAAAAGAAACTCAACGCGCAATGATAACAACAACAAAAAACTTTTCTCACCACGAGGAGAACAAATTATAAAAAAATTATTATCTAAAGTAACAACGCCACAATAATTTTGTATAACCTAATAAATAAAAAAAATGTCTGTAAAAAATTATATCGATTTAGCAGAAATTTATGACACAGACGACACAGTAACAGAATTTGAATATGTTGAATATCTCGATGAAAATTCTAACGAACCTAATCAAGCTGGCGTCAGAACATTTAATACTCGAGACGATGACGTATTTCTACTGCCTCACAAAGCAATGTTGGAAGTTCGTGGCCAGATTATGACAGTAGCTGTTCCACCTGCCGCAATTGCAACTAACGTAGAAGTAGCTCTTATAAATGATGGTTGGTGTTTATTTAAATGTGCTCGATATCAGCTGGCCAATCAAACTGTCGAAGATATTTCAAGTCACTTACAAGTTGCAAGTACAATCTTAAATACTATTTCGTTTTCAGATGATTACTCCAAATCAACTGCAACTAATATGATGTGGTTTAAAGATACTGCAATTGGTACAGCAGGATCTGCAGAATTTATTTCAAAAGGTGTTTTAATACACGGAGCTGATGCTGCTGCAGATCTTGTAAATGTAAGAAGTTTTCTTATTTTTAATGCAGACGCGCTAGATATAGCCGCACCAGCTTCAGCTGCTAACGCAGACGCTACAAGAGTCTCACTTACTGCTGCTTGTAATAATATTGGTATAGCACCACCAGGAGCAGCTGCAGACGGTGTTGCAATGTTAGATTTAGTTATTAACACAATTGGATTTCAAAGTAGACGTTACAATGAAGGTTATGTTAAGAGAAAGGCACTTGCAGCAGAATCACGTCAAATTACAATGATGCTGCCACTAAGTACAATATTTGGCTTTTGTCGCGATTACAATAAAGTATTTCGTGGAGTTAAACATACGCTTATTTTAGATCGATCAGAACAAAACGACTGCATGTTTATGTTAGATGGAGTTGATGTACAATTTGTCATAAACAAACTTGCGCTGTGGATGTCACGAACAACACCGAGAGTTTCAAAATCACTCGAATTAGATGATATTCTTAAAAACTGCACAAAGAAAATTCATTTTCAGCAACATAAAATATATCAAACAGCAGTTCCAAATACCACAGACTACACATGGCGAGTCACAACAACGTCAACTGAACAAAAGCCACGGCAATTATTTGTTGTATTTCAGCAACAAGCGCGACGTGGTAACCAACAACAAAATAATGCAATATTTGATAATGCTCATGTTAGATGAATATATGCTAGAATAAATTCAAAGCAATAACCAGAGCGGGCGATAGAATGTAATTTTGCAGATGACGCTAATAAAAATATTACTCGACCTTACATGTACCTGCTTGACGCATTGCAAAAATATCAGGACGTTGGAGACGGATCTCAGATATCAGTAGAGGAATTTCGTACACTTTATCCGATATTTTATTTTGATGTTAGTAAACAAAATGAAAGAGATGTAACTTCAACTGCTGATATTGAAATTACTTGGACATTAGGAGCAGTTCCAGTGGCGCAGTTATATGTGTACGCTTTAGTGATCAGCGACAGAACTATTACGATTGACTTTATTGAAGGTAAAATGTCGGTACAAGTTTAATCTGTAACTTTAATATAAGATGACAAAATATATTGTAAAAGAAAAATATTTAACTGATGGTCAAGTTAAGAAATTAGCAGCTGCTGTTGTCTGGAGCAGTATCTGGCGCAACGAAAAAGGCAGTTGAATGTCATGGAATAAAGAAAATTTTTGTCTAAAGATACATATAATGCCCAGACGAAAAACAGCAAAAAGAAAGACAACGACGAAAAAAAAAAGACACGACCGAAGCGAAAAGGGGGACTTATTCCAAAAGCTCCATTACTAGGAGGATTGGCGGGAAGTCTATTGCCACGTCTATTAGGACGAGGACGAGGACTAATGTTGCCAGGAACAAAGAGATGAAGTCGACCACGTTAAGTAATTTTGATATACCTGATAAACTCAAAAAAGTAAACAATTTTAGTGGAATTTATTCTAAAGATGAACTTATAGCGATTCCATCGTCAGATATGCTAGCGTCTCCAGGTTCGTGTGTTATAAATATACTAGATTTCAATGACGGATCTGGCACACATTGGGTAGCTGTTTTTGAAAACAATTATTTTGACTCGTTCGGAATTCCACCAGGTGATGAAATAAAAAAATATATGAGTAAAAAAAAATAATAAATTATTCGTCTAATCAAATTCAACCAGTTGGAACTTCCGCTTGTGGATATTATTGGGTAATGTTTATTAAACAGATGACCAAAAATCCAGATTTTTTAAAGTTTATTTTGCAATTTGACAAACAACCTTCTCACGCTAATGATGAGATTGCATTGAACTTTTGCAGAGCTTGAAAAGCTCCGAGTTTAAATTTTATCTAAACTCATTGATATACAATGTCAACATATTGTCTTAAGTGTAAAACTAAAACAGAAAATAAAGATGCAAAAACAGAAAAAACAAAAAAATAATAGAATAATGCTGAAAAGTATTTGTGCAATCTGTGGAAAAAGAAAAAGTATGTTTTTGCCAACAACAAAGTTGTCCGGAGCGGGTTGCCCTGACAACGTCAGGGAGATTATTTTAGTAGATGATTAATAAATAATGACATGCGAGTGCGATTGTGATAGAGATTTATGTCTTGAGCAAAATAAAATTGTTACATATTGTCAGAAATGCAACAACAGAGAAATAATTGGTTTTGGTATAGATATACATAAATTTATTGGAAAACTGCCGAAACCAAAAGGTGGTTGGACATTGCCAGGCCATAAATATACTGGACCTTATGATCCTCTTGATAAACAACTTGACGAAAACGATAATCCGCTGCCAGGGCAAGAGCCTTACAATCAAGTTGATGCAATAGCAATGCGCCATGATATCTGCTACAGAGACATTGAACTCCCAGACAACGAACAAAATAAACACAGCTGCGATAAAGTAATGTTAGACGAACTTCGTGATATGAAACCTGTAAATATGCATGAACGTGTTGATTGAAGGTTGGTTCAAGGTTTTATTGGAGCAAAATATAAATTAGGTCTCGGCAGAGAATTATATGATGATCTTGCCTCGGAGCTACACAAACCTAAAAAAAAAGTTTCAGCGACGTAAAGTTGTCGCAAATGCCGTTGATGATATCTGGGCGATAGATTTAGTTGATGTCTCAAATCTTGCTCAGTTTAACGTTGGCGCCGATGGCGCTCCAAAGAGATATCTTTTTAATGTTCTAGATGTTTTTAGTAAATACGCGTTTAGTATACCCGTTTCGGATAAAACAGGGACATCTATGACTGATGCATTAAACAAATTATTGTTAACACAGAAAGAAAACCAATCGAATATGGACTGATCATGGAGCAGAATTTTTTAATAAAAAATTCGAACAGTTTTTAGAGCAAAATAACATTAAAAAATATGTTACAGGAAATGAGGGAAAAAGCGTCATCGTTGAAAGATTTAATCGCACGCTCAACGAAAAAATCCAAAAATATTTGATAGCTAAAAATACGAGTAAATATATTGACAACTTACAAAAAATTGTTGACGAGTATAATAACACGAAACACAGATCCCTGAAAATGTCGCCAAACGACGCGATTGCAAATCCAATATTAGCAAACGAAAATATGTACCGCAGGCATAAATTTAAAGTTGGTGATAAAGTTAGAATTTCTTTGACGAAAAAAACATTTGAAAAAGGATATACTCATAATTGGAGCGATGAAGTATTTGTTGTTGATAAAGTACTTTTAACAATACCAGTTACATACTCGTTTAAAGATTTGTTAGGTGAACCTATAACTGGCAGTTTTTACGAGCAAGAACTTCAGAAAACAGAACAAGATATATTTGTTATTGAAAAAGTTATTAAAAAGCGCGGCAACAAAAGTTTAGTCAAATGGCGTGGGTATAGCGATAAATTTAATAGCTGGGTACCAACTAAGTCGATCGAATAATATTGTTATAAATTTCTTCGTATTTTATTAATACTGATTTACATTTTACTGGTTTACATAGAGAAATTAAATGTAATTTTCTTGCATCATCAACTGGCATTAAATTAAATATTTTAACAAAAATAAAATCGTATTTTATATTTCTTTGTTGTCCAGTTATTTTTACGTTTAAAAAGGGTTTTATAAGTCGCCAAAATATTTGATGCTCTGTGTTAGTAAAATTAAATTTTATTATTTTTTTAGCAATATGGCACTTAACATCATATCGCCCAGTTCTTGGTCTGCTTAAATTTTTTTTACTAACAACATCATCTTCTTCGTCGTCGTCATAGTTATGCAAAATATCTTTTTCAGTATAATCAGAGAATCTATCATTAGTAATATTTTCTAATGTAAAATTTGAAACTGAAACAAAATCTCCCGAGTATAGTTTAGCCAGTCTCTCATTTAAGTTCATTATTATAATATATCTTTTATCTAATTAATAAATAATAAGATCTTCGGAAAAATAAAATATCATCAAAGAGTTAATATACTAAATCACAAAGAATTAGCTGAAGCAATTCGAAATTGTTTGTTGGGAAACAGTTTTTATTTTGTTGATGTTATTATTACATTAGATGAATCTGACAGATTTTTATTAACAGTAGCAGAAAAAATAAAACTTGATACAAATAAAATAATACCATTACGATTTAATCGCGACGATGTTTTGGAATTTAGTCATAACTGTGTTACTCGAAATGATCTAGAAAATATCATTAGTTATCATATTTAAAACTAAATCTGTTAAATGTTGACATTGAAGTTGCTGATCTTCTTTCACCATCAGCTACATCTTTTTCTCGCCGTGAATTAATTTTATGATATTTCCCAGCAGCTGTAATTGATTTAAATTTTATTTCTTCTTCAGTTTCAAGATTATTGAAATAACTGATTTTGGATCTTTAAAATTAGAACCATCATTACCAGCTCCACGTCTTGCGTTTTCTTTTGGAGTAAATTTTCCAAACGATTATCTGTTTTAATTTTGTTGGTATGATCGATAAGTAAACTATTAGGTATTAGTCCCTTAAAAGTTTCAAACACAAAACGGTGTGACATATAATTAACTTGGTTAGTTTCTATACCACGTACCATCACACCAAGATATCCACTGTTCTGCAAAATTCCAACAACTTTTTTTGTTTTTATATGTCTAATATTTCCCTTATCATTTGTCTCATATAAATCAAATACTGGATGAAGTTGAAATTCATTTTGTAATGCTAAATTTTCAATATTATCATCAACAACTGCGCTATTTACTCTTTATACTCGCTGTCCTTCTGGAATATCGTCGCAAAACAAAGTATAAATAAAATCTTTTCTAAGCATTTTAATTCTTTCTGTATCATCGCCTTTTATTGAAATTAATACACCAGCTGGTGTTGATATGCCAACAGATTTTTTAGATTTTATGTTAATAACAGAACCTAACATATTTGCTGCATATAAATTGTACTTTGGATCTACATGATAAAATTCTTGCTCTTCCGCTGTCAATCTCAGATATCTCAAAATTTCTGTCATTATACTATAAGGATTTCATATCTCTAATTTAAAAAAATTCAATTAAATATAAAATATTACTATATATATAATGTTAAAATTGCGAGATATTGCTAAAAAGAACATTATCAAATCTGAAAAATTGCTACAGCATTTTCAGGTTATGATAATAGTTACAAAGTTGATGATCAAAATATTTTAGCAAATTTTAATTGCATAAGTTTATTTCATCTTTTACAACCTGTTATATCAGACGAACTTGCAGCTCACAAAAGTATCAAACTAATAGTACAATATCATACGATTTTATCAACGTTACACGCAGTTGAGGATGTACTTGATGTAATTTTTGAAAGAAAAAGTTTTGACAGCGAAATTTCGGAACCATATCTAACAGCTAAATTAAGAAAAATATTAACTGGAACAAAAATTGCCATGGTCGCCGATGAAATACATCAAGAAATAAACAAAAAGTTAGAAGAATTTACTTCATCTGGGTCAGGTTGGAAATTTGAAATGATGAAAGAAGTTTTATTTCACACAGCAAAATGTAACGTGCTTCGCGGTGGTTTGTACGTCGACCTCCCTCAAAAAATTAAAAACAAAAAATGCTGTATAAATGTCAAAAACAATGATGACAAATGTTTTCAATGGTCAATTTTATCTGCAAAACATCCCCAGTGTGATCACCCCGGCAGAATTGAAAAGCATTTGCCATACAAAGACGAACTAAATTTTTAGGAATAACTTTCCCAGTAGCAGAAAATCATATACCAAAGTTTGAAAAACAAAACAGTATCTCAGTAAATGTTTTCGGACTAGATGAGCGAGTAAACGTTTACCCGATATATATCTCAGAAAATGCTTCACAAAATACAATAAATTTATTATTTTATCAGGGACATTATTGTTGGATAAAAAAAACTTTAACGGCCTAGTTGGCAGACAGTATAGTAAAAATAAAAATAAAAAATATTTCTGTTATAGATATCTGCATGTTTTTCTGGCGATGGAATACTGCAGGTGCATCTCAAATACTGTGTAAACGTTCAAAGGATAACTATGCCTAGCGAAAAATAAAAAATATTAAAATTTAAAAATTATGATCATAAACTAAATATTCCTTTTGTTATTTACGCTGATTTCGAGTGTCTACTCGTTCCTGTGGTTGGAGCAGAAAATAATCCAAATAAATCAAGTACTAGAAAAATACAACAACATATTCCTTGCGGAGTAGCTTATAAAGTAGTTTGTTGCGCTAACGATAAATTTTCAACTCCGATAAAGTTATATAGAGGTGAAAATCCTGCCGTATGGCTATTAAAAAATTTAATAGACGAAGTTAATAAAATTTCTAACAGATTATTTAAAACAGCTCCGATGAAAATAACGTCTAAACAACAACTTGATTTTGATGAGGCAGTTAATTGTCATATTTGTGAAAAGTTGCTGGTAGATTCCAACGGAGTCTGTGATAAGGTGCGAGATCATTGTCATTTGACCGGCCAATATCGTGGAGCAGCTCATAACAGTTGTAATTTAAAATTTCATCCTCCAGATTTTATTCCTGTAGTTTTACATAACTTTCGTAGCTATGACAGTCAGATCATTGAAGAAGCTTTTGGTGATGAAAATATTAAAGCTAAACTAAAATTAAATAACGTAATAAAATGTATTCCAAACAATTTTGAAAAGTATATGTCGGTGACGCTCGGTAAATTACGTTTTAATGACAGTCTGCAATTTATGGCAACATCATTAGAGGAGCTTGTAAAAGGTTGCAGTAGTTTCGCTAACTAACCTAAAAAGTTGCTTTGGTGAAAACTATATCAATTTGACAAAAAAGATATATTTCCTTACGAGTATCTCGACGACTGGAGCAGATTTGATGAAACTTCTTTTCCTGATAAAGATAAATTTTACTCGCAACTCAAAAATGAAAATATCACAGATGATGAATACAAATATACACAAGATATTTGGAATAAATTTAGTTGTAAAACATTTGGTGATTATCATGATTTATATTTGAAAACAGATGTATTATTGCTAGCAGATGTTTTTGAAAGTTTTCGTCGAGTAAGCTACAGTAATTATGGACTAGATCCTTGTTGGTATTATTCTGCTCCAGGATTGTCATGGGACGTTCTACTAAAAACAAGTAAGATAGAACTGGATCTCTTAACAGATGTCGATATGTTTAACTTTATTGAAAAAGGTATCAGCGGAATTAGCGCTATAACAAAAAAAAATATGCAATAGCTAATAACAAATATCTGAAAAATTATGATAAAAATCTCCCATCTAATCATATTATTTATCTAGATTGTGTGAATTTGTATGGATATGCGATGTCAGAGCCAATGCCCTGCGGTGGGTTTCATTGGATAACTCCAGATCAATTTCTTAGAGGAAACTGAAAATGATTTACCTAGAAAAATTAATAAAGATTTTTCCGATATTTCATACTTTGTTGAAGTTGATCTAGATTATCCTAGTTCGTTACATGATCTACATAACGATTATCCGTTTTGTGCAGAGTCAATGATGATTGATTATAGTTTATTATCACTTGAACAACGAGCAACGACAAAAGCAAAAAAATTCGATTGTTAATGAGTTAGTTCCAAATTTGTTAAATAAAAGAAATTACGTGATACATTACAAAATTTAAAACAAGCAGTAGATGCTGGACTAATTCTGAGAAAAGTCCATCGCGTGCTAAAGTTTAATCAGTCGATGTGGATGGCAAATTATATTGACTTAACTACGAAACGTCGTGCTGTGGCTACAACCGAATTTGAGAAAAACTTTTTCAAGTTAATGAACAACTCGGTGTTTGGTAAGACTATGGAAAATATTCGAAAAAGAGTTTCGGTAGAAATTGTTAATGACATAAATTGCAGAAATAAATTAGTTAATGATGATGGTTTTGTTAGTAAAAAAATATTTAATGAAATCTTGTTGCAATACAACGACGAAAGACAAATTTAAAGTTAAATAAACCGATTTATGTTGGTGCAGCTGTACTTGATATATCAAAGTGGCTGATGTACTATTTTCACTATAATTTTACCAAAAAGCAGTGGCCAGATTCAGAGTTGCTATTTACTAATACAGACTCGCTAGCTTATAATATAAAATGTGAAGATGTCTATCAGGATATTTACAATAATAAAAATCTATTTGATTTATCAGATTATCCAGCATGTAGTGGATTTCAAGATAATTCAAATAAGAAAGTTATTGGAAAAATGAAAGATGAATTTATGTTTATGCCAGTTAGGGAATTTGTCGGACTAAAGAGTAAGATGTATGCTGGCATATTAGATGACAATGAACTTACAAAAAAAAAGCAAAAGGTATTCCTCGAGGATATGTGAAAAAGATGATGAATTTTAACGATTTTAAAGCAGCGCTAAACAAATTTTATCAGAACAAATCATCATAAACTTGAAACGGATACAGGTATAACACGGGGACAAAGTAATTTTGATGATAAAAGGTATTGCAGACACGGAATTAATAAACTAGCACTTGGACATTATGCAAGTAATTTTGTCTAAACATCAGAAATAATGTTCGAAAATTTAACATTAGTCGATGGAGTTAATAGCAAAATAAAAAAGTAATGGTTAATAACCAGCAATTATCATTTGAATTTAATGATGAAATTTCAGGTATTTTTTTTAGTAAATTTGACAGAATCAAACTCTCCCTTATCAGATCAGACGATAGCAAATATTTTAATTATCTCGAAAGTTTGCGAGACGAGCTTGCACTAAAATATGACAATTTTCATGATCCGATCAGCCAGCAACAGTACACAAAAGTTAATATAGACTTAGACCGGTCGAAGGTTTTTGCAAAAGTAGTAAGTATCTTCTCAATAAGATAGCAATAAAAAAAAACTATTTGAATGTCGTCGAAAAGTAACCGGTAGAATTTAATTTTATTTGTATAATCATGACAGTACATTGTACTTAATAGCGACTGTTGAAACATTGTTCATTGGTCAAGAAATATAACTCTATATGCCCTATCTGTTTTTAAAAAGGAGATAATACTGTTCCAGCTAAGTTTAAAATCTTATGTAGTTATCGAACATAGCATATATACTGCAACATTTGTTTCGTATTTTTTTATATATATATTTCTTTTTTTTTTTTTTT
>JAECUM010004570.1:0-61477 GCA_016617855.1 Megalonaias nervosa
GACTCTCACAAAACTGAAATATAACTAAAGAATTAAACGATGCGTATTTGATTCCTTTATATTGTTACAAGTCTATGCTGTTAAAATAAGTAGCAGAAAAGAGTGAAAGACAACAAGCTTTGTAAAATTTAACAAATAATTTATTTCCCTTGAATACTAAGTGAAAATGCGAAAAAAAGAGCTTACAGTGTTGCGAATTATATCCCAAAATAATCCAAGAATTACAGACACAAGTCCTAGTAATTTAAAGTCCAGAATAAAATTCAATACAGGTCGCAAAGAAATTTAAAACTTAAGTCGATGATGTGTCTGTGATAGCTATTAAAGTGTTGATGTGTCAACAGTCTCTTGTTGAATCACACAAATATAATTTCAGGTTTGAATTCAGTATAAATTCCCATGAATGTCTCTATCCAAGAATTTAATCAGAGCACTTTTGTATTTCCAGAGAAAATAATCACTTGAATTCAATAATTTGAAGAAAATAAAATTTAGCGCAAACTGGTCACAACATATAATACGACTTAAAAGTCCTAGATGTTAAAGCACGAAGGACCAAATTCTCACAATCACAAGATTATATAATTCTTTACTTGACCTCATGTCACAATTAGCATTTTCTAAAAAAACCCATTACCTAATGGAAAATGACCTTCTAGAATGATCTAATGAGCCTTGTTTATTCACAACACAATAACCTGTAAAAATTCACTTAGGAAACTCCAAAACCCTGACTCAAATCAACATATTTACTCCTTCTTGTTTACCTGAATAAAAATCCTGATATTAAGTTTATACACATAGAGAATAATGAAGCTATTATCAGTTGTTTACATAAAATGAAATAAAAAAAATATTTAAAAAGTCAATCATGTCAAGCAGAAATGAAGGTTTTGGACAAGGTCAAGTCCAGCATACAATGTTAAATTACAATAGCATGTAATGAAATACAATTCTTCTTTCAAACCAAAAAGCAAACAAATTAAATATACTTAACAAGATAGCCACCATGTACGTATCAAATCAACAATTTTGAATCATTTGAAAATATTCCAAGCATTTAAGTTATTCTGTATTTTGAAATATCCTCAACAGTCAATATCTGACTTTTTATTATTTTCGAGCCAATCAGGAACTAGGGTATGCATGACATCTCTTGAGTGCAGATATTCTCCTAGGATAGCTTGAATTTTTTCATGACCTCCATTCAACTATTTCGTGGCATATTTTGACCGAATGTTTTGTTGTTGACGTGAACTTAGCAGTAACCTTGATTTATGAACGGAGAAAGCTCCTCTTATAGTACAGTCCAGTCAAAAATTTAAAGAATTAAAAGAAATATGTCATTGACCAAATGATTCAAATAAAACTATATTATAAAACTAATATATGCATGATATGAATATGATATGCATGATATGAATATGATATGCATGATATGAATATGATATGCAACATATGAATATGATATGCATGATATGAATATGATATGCATGATATGGATATGATATGCATGTTATGAATATGATATGCATGATATGAATATGATATGCATGTTATGGATATCCGTAATAGAGGGCTGTATCTTATCAAGGAAAAGTAGTTAAGTCTTGCCGAAGGACACACCACAGTATCCGATCCGACCTATCCTTATCCTTGGAATCGAACACATATCCTTCCAGTCACGACTTCAACGGCTTATCCACAGAGTTTCATTGAAGTTAAGAGAAGTAACTTAGACCAAATCAAAGCTAAAACGTTTTTTGACTGGCTTCTAAGAGATTATATTTTTGGACGGTATCGAAATGAAGAAAATTTCACGAGTTGCGTGCACAATGGCAAAAGTGATATGACAAGAATTTCTTAATATAATTCATGGTTTGCAAAAATCTGTGTAATTAGGGCAAAATTCTGTTCTTATGACATAAAGTATTTTACTACTATCACTACTACTACTACTACGTCTACTACTACTAATAATATTAATAATGATAATAAAAAGAAGAAGAAGAAAAATGAACAACTTTATACAGTATTGATAGACCGTTGCGTCCAATGCAGTTGTCACACATTTTCCATGTATAATAAAAGATTTGCACATGATTTAATACCATTACATAAATCATTCCGGATCATACGTGTTGTAAAATTTTACGTTTTGTGTATCTGAACAGGTTTAGTTTTGAAAAGGGCCAATGAAAAATGTATCCTAACGTAACGGACCATGATCACATTCATTCTGGTTACCATGCAATCATTGTCTCAGACCTTTGAAGCTGAGAAATTATCTAAAGAATTTACAGGAATCAATGCAGTGAAAAGAATCTGAGACAGTTTTACCATTGAAAAATAAAAAAGGGTCTTAAACAGAAATAATATGTGACCAGTTTCTTGCCATAAGAGAAACAAGGTTGCAACTCAGTCAACTCATAGTTTTCGTTACAACCTTAACATGTACTTTTAATGATAGATTGACTTATAACTACCATGTCTTCTATATACAGGTGATTTACCTTTATTTGGGAGTTTGTAGTGTCTGGATCATGTTCACACGAAATCAACAACGATATGTAATCTGAACTGTAAGCTTCTAAGGAAGGGATAACAAATAGTTTCTGAACTGTAAGCTTCTAAGGAAGGGATAACAAATAGTTTCTCATATGACTTTCTGCATACCGCTAACTACTTTGCTAAAACCGAGACTTATTTTATTCTATTAAATCTAAGTTAATAATCATAATTATAACTTTAAGTACTGACTGACCACTTTTGCCTTTGTTAGACATCGATGCTTAATATACCTATAAATGGTGAGCACGCTAATCATGTTGATATTAAAAGCAGTAAGAAAAACGGTTTGGATGCAGGAGTCATTGGGACAGGACAAGAATATAATTGACCTGTCAGAGATGCAGTAGCTACAGGATAACTACTAGGATTAAAATTAAATAGAGTGGCAGCTTTGATTTGATTTGTTTCCACCACGTTGTCTAAGTAAAATTAGAGCTGCCATAAAGTTTTCAAATGTTTTTGTCGCAGATGGCAAAACAAGTGAAAGAGGAAAATGTACTCGGACTATGCAGATCATTAAATACAAGGACATTGGCTGAGTGTCAATGATTTTCCCACACATATCCCTTTCTTGGTGTATATACATCTGATTGTAGTCTATGCTGTTTAAGTTTGCATTCTTCGCGAAAATAAATTTCTTCTGTATTACCCAGAAGGCCATTCTGGCGAAAATGAAACAGAGCGTCATACCTTTGTACTTTCTCTTTTGTGCGGCACGGGCTTATTCTTCTTTAATAGTTTGTCCTTATCTGCTTTATTACATAGATAATAAGTCTGTTTCTCTCCTTGTAGACATACTCTTTTTCTTCCCCCTGACCTAAGATGCAGGAGATATAGCAATAGCGATTTCTATACGTTTGTTTCTACTTCCGTCCGTAGACGAAGTGGTTTCTGCAACATTTTGAAGAAGCGCTGTTACAAATTGAGTCTACGATCGAGAGGTCAAAGGTCAAGGTTGCAAGAAGTGAAATTATCTTAAGTCTGTATTGGTTACAGATATGGTCGATCGAAGGGATCAGTTATTTTTTTGACAACTTTTTATTTTCAGTACGGCACCGAAAGTTACACATAGACTGCATGAGAAGTCTTATTTGTAGCGTTCAAACTTATCCTTACTTTGAAACTTGCATGCTACAATTTCCCCTCTCTCTTCAGTTTCTAATGCTGGACCCTTGTATATTTTACTGTTACGATTTATTTTATATAACTTAAATGCTTTTTCTTTACTTTTTATTTTTTGTATCTGATAATTATATTTGTTTTGGAAGTGTTTATCTTCCAAAGATGTTTGCAATTGCTTTTTCTTTGCAATCGCTTTTGGCATAGACTTCAAAAGTCATAGGGCTTGGACCAATAGTTTTGTTGTCGAGAGCATATTTGCAAAGGACTACCTTCCAAACTTTATAAAGAAATATTTAAAATCAGGCCATTCGGTAGTTTACAAACTGGATGACTTGGATAGTATGGATAAGAAGGACAATGGTTATCTATATTCCAACAAACAAATTGACTTATACAAAGATGAAAGTAACAAATAGTATGTATTAGTGAAATGAAAAAGATATTATGAATCGTTTAACAGTTCGGAACCAGGTGAAAATGCTATGCCATTAAACAAATTATATACATAGATAGATATTTGCTTCAAACGAGTGAATAGCGAATATGTTTCATTGAGTAGGTAAAATATCCAGTAATTCATGGCCTAGAGTAAAATAAAGATTGATAATTATGTCTAAGTTAACCTCTCCTCCGGAAGGAAAATGCACAGGTATCAGTAATGAGGAGCTATAAAATTCTGAGGTTTTTAAAAAATAAAAATAACAAATTTCTAGAATTTGACAGATGTGAAAAAAACAAAAACAAATACAAAATATATTTTAAAGTGAGGAAGTTAAAGCATGTACCGCATGCAAATTTGTATTGATCACGAAACCAGAGGGGAAAAGAAAGTAACTTCAAAATATTTGGTGCCTAAACAGCAGATAGTTACAAATGGAAAACATTATAATGAGACAACACCATAGCTTATGTCCTAGCTGGGTGATAAGCAAAGACCAGTGGCGAAATAAAATGAGATAACTTTTGAAGATATGAAGTTGATTCTCACTATGTTTAAAGTAACCAAAAATAACTACAATGTAAAATACTACAAATTAGTCTACACGATCTCATACATAATAAACTGGTAATGAAAATTAGATAGACTTTAATGTAATACATAGGATGTTTAGACGTTTTTCAAGTTTCATTCAAAGACAATATTACAGTAATTCAAACAAGTAAATGCATTTTTGAACACAATTTTACTGTGCACAATTACCTTGTTGTTCACACGACTACTCAAACTTGTATACGCATTTTTTAAACACAATTTTACTGTGTACAATTACCTTGTCGACTTCCATTAGTATTTTTTTCCTCTCTTCATTTGGATCATTATTTTTAGGACCGTCTTGATGAAAAGATGAATTCCATAACCGAGCAAATTATGAACTAGCAATGGTATACAATGGTATACAGTATGAGAAGGCACACTGTATTTGAGTGTAAAGCAATCATGACCGCAAAATTTGTCTATAAATATTGTTTTTTCTCTCAGATGTGACATGTATTTGTTAGCTTAAAATGTATCTCATCTTCCTCTGTGAACATTATAAGTTTTGCATTTCTTTGGTCTTAAAGCCTCGTACACAACTTTTAAGATACTACCTTACCAGTTATAAAACACATGAATGCAATCACTGCCTCTAAATAAAATGTATGACTTGGCCTGAGGTGCCTGTGCTAAGAAAGTCCCTTTAAGATAAAGCATAGGGGACTTTTATTTGTTGCTGATAGTGTTTCAATTTGAGAACGTAGCTATTATATTTATTGAGAGGTCAGTATCTAAGCATATTATTTTGTGTTTTGTCAATTTGGAAAATACATAAAACATTCAAGCATGTTTTGCAGATATATTATGTCCATGATGTATATTATTTGTTTCCATTATCTCAGTTACAAGGAAGAAAACATTCCTCGAAAGGAAAAGTAGAACCGCTAAATTTGGCCTGTACACTAGCGTCCTATCTGATACAATACTCTGAAATTCCCTAACATGCTAACATACATTATATGGCGTTCTCTGTAGTGCTCTAGTGTGCTTGCACTTCAGCAGTTTTTATTGTAGCACAACAATTTCAATAAGACGATAGAAAGGGTTGTATTACAGTAGATTATTAAAATAATGCTGGAATATTTGTATCACTGTAATCATTGTCATCTATTGTCTATGACATTATAAGATATACAGTCGTAATAAATTAATATTGCTTTAGGTGTTTTATATTTTGTATATTAATAGCAAACTATATTTCGTATTACGGTCAGGAAAATGCCTGCAAGCGATGCGTCATTTATGGATTTGTATTGCGCTCTGCTAGTTGCATATATTATACCTTTTGTCCTAGCTAAGTAGTACATATATAGAGACAGAGGTGAAATTAGAATTTCTAAGTGTGATAATTTTCATTTATTGTGGGAAATTGAACTTTAAACTGCACAAATGTACTAGCTTTTTAACTGTTGTAAACTAGATAAGGCCGACTAGTGTGTTAATTAACGCCTTTAATTCAATAGTTCGAGTAATATCTTAACACAACTCAAAATTTCGATTAGTGCGCCAGTCCACATTTATACTAGAGTAGTTGACAGATTAAGAGAAATCGAATTCAAATTTATCGTATGATATTTTGTTTTTTGTTTAATGTACGTGGGCAACACCAAAGCAAGAAAGATCGTACGAATTAAAATTCCACAAGTGTGCTGTTTCTGTCAATGTGTCAACTGCTGGTCATTTTCTTCAGAAGGACTGGACAACCTCAATCTTGACCTCAATGGTTGTTCTGTTCAGTCATTATATTTGTCCTACGAAAGGTCAAAAAGTCTACTCGTGGTACCTCCTCCCCCCCGAAAGGACTTTCCCTTGGTACTTAAAGAACAAACCAAATCTATTTTAACTGCCGAGTTTGCGCCGTGTCTTGGACTGTATGTTAGCGAGTGTTGTCTTTTTACTACTTTCTAATCCTCGTCTGTCATTATCTGTCATTATCCGACAATGTTACATATATTATGCATTTTGCCTCTTATCCACTTGTGATTCCGCTTCATTTTAATATTCTTTGTTGTTATGATACTTATTTCTGTTTAATACTGTTTTTATGTCATGAAAAATGAATATGTTTTCTCTGGTGGTAATTATCACATCAACCAGCAATACTCTATATCAGAGTGGAACTTACACATGAAAATAAATTTGAACAACACGAATTTGGTTCAAGACTGATGAGTTTCAATATACATGCGTACTATTTATAAACCAAATCAAATAAAAATTTGTTAATTCCGAAATAAACACTGCTACCTTACTTGTAATTTACAGCATCAACATCTTTTTCATCACATTTAAAATAAAAGCTTAAAAACACAGTACATAAAGCTACAAACTGGTCTACAATATTTTGAAAAACATAATGGATAATGAAAAGCACATAGATGTTGATTCAGTCATGAAGATATTGAAACTAATTTTCAAACTGTACAAAGAGTATTATAGTGATTCACACAAGTACTCAATTAACTATACATTATTTAAACTGTACAAAGTGTATTACAGTGATTCACACAGGTACTCAATTAACTATGCATTATTCAAACTGTACAAAGGGTATTACAGTGATTCACACAAGTACTCAATTAACTATGCATTATTCAAACAGTACAAAGGGTATTACAGTGATTCACACAAGTACTCAATTAACTATGCATTATTCAAACTGTACAAAGGGTACAGCAGTGATTCACACATGTACTCAATTAACTATGCATTATTCAAAGTGATTAACACCACTTTTCAATTAACTATGCACTATTCAAACTGTACAATGGGTATAGCAGTGATTCACATATGTACTCAGTTAACTATGCATTATTCAAACTGTACAAAGGGTACAGCAGTGATTCACACAACTACTCAGTTAACTATGTATTATTCAAACTGTACAGACGGTATTGCGGTGATTAAAACCACTACTCAATTAACCATTCACTTTTCAATCTGTGTAAAAGGGATAGCAGTGATTCACACAACTGCTCAATTAACTATGAATTATTCAAACTGTACAAAGGGTATAGCGGTGATTAATACTATTACTCAGTTAACTATGCACTATTCAAACTGTACAATGGGTATAGCAGTGATTTACACAAGTACTCAATTAAGTATGCATTATTCAAACTGTTACAAAGGGTATAGCAGCGATTAACACTACTACTCAGTTAACTATGCATTATTCAGACTGTACAATGGGTATAGCAGTGATTCACAGAGCTACTCAGTTAACTATGCATTATTCAAACTATACAAACGGTATAGCAGTGATTTACACTACTACTCAGTTAACTATGTATTTTTATGGATAAAATGTTTACCAAGTATAATTATAAAGCAATTGTAAAACAGTCAGTCACAAAGAATTACTTCAAACATAATCAAATTCGTTTGATATGGAATAATTTTACACCACATAGATGATGAACGTACTGCACTATTCGTAATATATATATACATTTTGATGAACTAGTTTTCACAAAATTCCGTTTAAATACGTTGCAGTATGTTATATTAAGTTATAAAATTTATGGTACAGTCAATGCTGGTTGTTGTCGACGAAGTCCAAATTTGCTCAAAGTCATGTATATCGGACAAAAATTTTGCGAGATGTACAAAACACAAGCAGTAGTTTTGACATGTTGCCAAGAACAACTGATAGAGAAAATGAAAAACAAAATATCACAAGGTGGGCGGCGATAAAAAGAAAGGCTGTTTTGCTACTATTAATACAACGAAATGAAGAAGTTAGAGAAAATGAACCGCAGAAAATAATTACATCTTCTTGTGGAAAAACAATAAATAACCATTCCTCATATTTCCACCAGAACAGCAAATTTCGCATTGCACCATACTCAAGAGGAAGATAAGTATTTTAATAGCATATTAGTAAATTTTGACGATGACTTCAAGAATATCCTACTTATATTCATGGAGATATTTGACATGGTTTTGATTATACTTTACCAGGTCAAGATTCTTTCAATATTGTTAAGAAAAGGAATACGTATGAAACGATTCATAATAATACGTTTCACAACCACACATCATGTAAACGTAATGGCAGACTTGGATTTACTTTGACTAAATTTTGTGTCGTGAAAACACATGTTTTGGGTGAAAGAGGATTTGGATGTGACCCTTTTGTTGAACGCATTACAGCTGTCTCGTCTAAGTTCAAAACCAGCCAAAATATTTGGTGTAAACCTTGGAGAAATCGGTTATAAAAGAAAAGTGAAACAAGTAACACTTCATTTTACGGTACAAAATGTAGATTTCTCCAGTTAACAAATTAGTAGTTTTGAGACCCACTGGTGTAATGTTCAAATTAATACATGATGAGGGAAAGTAGCAATTATACATGTTCCACGTGATATTCGATTAGCAGGTAATCTAGTGTTCTTTGAGAAGGACAAGTCCTTTTATGTACGCTTGATCGGTTTCTTTCATGTGTCTGAATCTCTATGCTAAACATATGAAAAGTTTCAACTGAAGCAAGTTATAGGTCTGACAACTCCATTATAACATTGCATTCGAATTCAACTTAATTTCATAAGAGGTAAAGGTTTGTGGAATGTTAATAACAGTTTACTGGTTGATAAAAAATATACTGACGAAATTAAATACTGCATGAAGAGAATAAAATTACAACACGCTTCAACTGTCTATTGGGAGAAAAATTGTTAATGTATCTAATTCAGATCTAAGATTTACTACAGTGGATTCATTATTTCTATATACACTGTTGATGGAAATTAGTAGAACTATTTCGTATGCTTCATATAAAAAGAACTGAAAATTATAGACAAGAAAAACGAACTTGTATAAGAAATACAGTCCTTTAAGAATGACTCATAGTTGCTCATAACGTAGAAATATTGGAGTCTTAAAAAAGAGCTTGAAATTATGACAAAAGAAAAACTTCGAGGAAGTATAATTAGATTCATAGTAAAATCGGATACTATTTCCACCTAGAAAATTGAATCTATGTAAATAAAAAAAATTACAAAACTAATTAAAGATGAAAATGAAATTATTTCTAGTCAATTGATATTCTAAGGGAAGTTAATGAGTATCATAATATCTATATAATTGGGTAAAATATATAGACTTAGAGTTCCTTCTAAATACTATAACAATTAATGAAGCAAATGAAACCGGATCATTCTCAGCTGTTTTGAAACAAGGCATTTTAACTTGCATACCCTAAAGAGGACAAATCAAAAGAGTAATTGGCGCCCAATTTAATGTTGTATACCAGTTAGCATCATGTTGTATTGCCAAAAGGATAGAGGCAGTGTTGAATAAAATAATAAATGACGATACAATTGGTTTTGTAAAAGTAAGATATATGGCGAAAATAAAGGATCGTATATGATATTATACACATTACAGAAGAGTTACAAATTCCAAGTATACTATTGATAATCGAGTTTTAAAAAGCATTCGATTCTATTTTATGGAAATTTATATAAATTGATTTCTTTAATTTTGGACTAAGTATAAGGCGCTGTGGTAAAACGTTTTATTGTAATATCTCATCGGCAGTTTTACAAAATGGTTTTGTTTAAGAATTTTTTTTTTTTTTTTTTTACAATTTTCAGGGGTTTTAGACAAGGTGATCCAATATCCCCTTATGTCTTCTTATTCTGTACAGAACTATTTACAGTATAGAGAATAATAAAAACATAAAAGGTATCATGCTAAGGGAAACAGAATATTTGCTATCATAGTTTGCAGATGATACTACTTTAATGTTTGATGGCTCTTTTGAATCTTTGGAATTCTCTGTTGAAGTGTTAAATTTGTTTTCACGGATTTAACGACTGAAACTTACTAAGCAAGTCGTAACAGTACAGAAACATTTCATCACAGATTCAAATTACATACAGTGACTTAAATTTATCGTTTTTACATTAACTTTTCGGCAGATTTGGATAAAATGGTAAAGATGAATTTTGAAAATAAAATATAAATGATTAAATCTTGATGGGGAAAGCGATCCTCAACACCATTTGTTAAAATAACAGCTCTGAAAACTATAATTATTCCACAGCTTAATCATGTGTTCATTTCGTTACCAAATCCTCCGCAAAATTTTATGCGGGAATTAAATTAATTATTTTTATGGCAGTCAAAAGTGGACAAAGTTAAAAGAGATTATGCATCAAACATTTTCTAAAGGTGGCTTGGCGATGATAGACACTGATACATTTATATTAGCTTTGAAAATAACATAGATTCGGAGAGTTCTTCTGTCTAATAGAAAATTTGTCATTTTGTTTGAGTATTAAATATGTGAGGTTAAATACCTGCTCCTATTAGGAGAAGAAAATGCAATTATATTATCCAAAACGACAAAACAATGCTTCTTGGCTTGATGTTTTTTGGCTTGGAAACTGTTAGTAGAGAAAAATATACACTGCGCAGGAGAAGATGTTATGAAAGCAAATTTATGAATGAACAAGGAAGTTACCAGTTTTCTATAAGAAATGATGTGAACATATGTACTCTATTTTGGTGATATAATTCCAGATCTTGGAAGCTATTATTGACTTGGATAGTTTTAAAGCTAAATATGATCTCAATAATAATTTCCTTACTTTTCAAGATATAATTGAATGTGTACAGTTCTTATGGAAAAATGTTACAATTAAATATAATGACACCATTCAGACCATTTATCCATTTGGAAATTGCAGTACATAACAATAAAGACTGTAAGACCTTTAAAACCAAATTTGAAAGAGGATATTAAACCAACTAGTGAGAAGAAATGGAACTAAACTTTCAATTTGAATATGGACATATATGCTAAAGCTTTTACAATAACAGGAAATTCAAAATTACAATGGATTCAATTTTTGTTACTCACAGAATTTTACCAATGAATTAATTTTTGTATAAAATAAAATTGTCTGGTACCGATAAATTTACTTTTTTCCCTAAACAGTACTGCATTTGTTTTGAGACTGTAATATGATAAACAGGCAGCGGAATGATGTTGTCCACCTAGATTGGGAATTAAGTGAACACAGATATTATGCCAAATGCAAAGATTATAATATTGCGAGATACGAAATCAGATGGAATATATTATTTTCGTCTAGCCAGATATTACATGTATATATTTAAAATGAAAAAGCATGTGCCTGGACTAGAGGCGTTGAAAGTCTGTCTTAAAAAATACACTATAATTAGGAATAATATATTGCAAACAAATCTGAAAAGAAAGAAACACTTACGTTGCTTTGGGAACATTTGGAGCCATTATTCCGCTAGTAACTAAGAGAAAGGAATGTTATAATTCAAATGCACATTTTTATATTGTCTAGAACTATTATACCAATATGTATCACACGTATCATCTGTCTTATGTCAATAAAAAAGAACTGATGGGTATGAAAAGGGAAATATCATACTGAATGAAGTAAAGTCAAAAGTATTAAGAAAACACATTAGAATTTTAAAATTTGCCTAAAATATTGAGAATAAATCCCATGTTATTTTCATTTTCATCCATGCTCTACCAGTATTAGGTCCCATGATAAACAAAATTCTTGATCTAAATATTTTCACATCCAGTCTGTGATTTTTATGCTAACCACTTATAAATCGTATTTCTTTTAGTTGAAGGTTAGGCTGAATGTAGTTCTTATCTTTCCAATGCTGGGGTTCACATCTTTGTAAATTAAATAAAACAAAGAACATTTAGTCCTTAAAACGTTTAGATTAATATTCAAGACGATCATAAGGCCACTTATAAGCGAAACAAAAAAATCCGAGCCTAAAGTATGACAAATCCTTGTCAAGGTAATTAACAACTTTTACATAACTAATTTGGTAAAGTCATTGAAAACGTTCAGCAAGGAGTCCTACTTCACTTAATGTAAAAGGTGTTAGATTCCACTGACATCGAATTCAAGGTCGCCATCAATCACAAAAATACATTATCATTGTTTCAATTAAAGAAGAGGCAATTAGGGCGTGTCAAAAAATCAAAGGTTCTCCATCATCTGCAAGCAAATAAGTTTACCAAAGAACAGCAGCTGTTTTCACCTGATATACCGACAAATCAATGGCAACCATGTAGCTGTGTCTTATTAAGAATTAAATATGTAACCTGTATCTCTGAAACTCTACAAATTATGTCCAAAAGTGTACAGTTCTATTATGGTTATTATTTGCAATCTAAAACGCCATGCTAAAAGATGTACGTTTGTTTTGTTTGATTGATTATTTGGAGAAAGGATTGCTTTGTGTTTGAAACGCAGAAAAAACATTTGCTCGTGAAGTAAATAAAGAAAATAAAAGTTAATGAAAATTTAGTATTTGTAAAATAACCGGTTCAATTTAAATGAATTTGAAAATGTTCATATAAATATCTGGTATCCATTGATGTTGCTACTCGGGGAGAGTCTGGTATATTAGTCGGTGATTTTACACGATACCTCTCCGCTTGTGAAGTGTCTTTGTAATACATTGTTCGACATATTACCAAACAGAGTAAATTTTCTTGAATTTCTTGAAGAAGGCCAGCTTTCGATTTCATTATGGCTCAGTTTGGTCACATAAACTGAAGATGAGAACTTGACTAGGGTTTTCTGTCAATGACCATGAACCTCATCTTGCAGGTGTTAAATTGAGCTGTAATGGGAAATTTTCATTCTATTATTTTCCACACAGGCGTAGCCTAGAAATGGACTCTGAGCTCTGTAAGAATCCTCTGTAAAATGTTACATAGAACAAGCTCATCGATGTTGATTTGCCCACTGGTAGTATCAATTTGCACTTGAACACTGTGAATGCAGATCTTTTGTCATCTGGAATACTTCCCCCAAATCGTCACATTTCTATTACAACATATTCGCATATTTCTAGAGATCTCGAATCTGTTGATTTCCTTGAACTAGCTGCTTGTACAGTAGAGTCACATACCGTTGGACTTGTATGGTCAGGGCCCTAACCACAAAAATAGGTCCTTGACTTCAATAGTTTTAGTAAAAAGCTGGCAAGATTTTTTCAGCGAATTGCTGACCGTGCAAGCACCGCACTACTCAGATAGATGTTGATTTTCCTTTTCTTGATTCATGTTTGTACGATTGGCTATGTGTGTGCTTTCATGTGACCTACAAATACCGGTTTACAATCTGCTACCTACATATACAACAGATAAACTCCACATCAATAGCAAACTTGTATATCATACATGAACATTTTATCCTGGAATTCATGAGAAAGATAATATAAACGCTAATGTTTATCAAATTCACTGAGACGTTGTGTCGGTGTTAACATCCTCCAAATTATTAAATATCTGATTAACTAAGCATCGCTCTCTTAATCTTTCATTATGGAAGCTGATGGTCTTTGCTGTTTTCGCTGAATTCTGAAGTTTACCTCTGCAATTATTCCACAGTTCGCTTTGTCTTCATTTGTACTGTTGGAGTTCAGTAATTCAAACAGGTAATTACTTTCTGTTAATGCGAGACCTTGAGAAAATTATTTTCCAATTGTTAATGTTGTTATCATTTAAGATTAATTGCTACCAAGTTTGATGAAACATGAGCAGAGTCTATTTCATGACCTTTTCAATTATTATATATATATATATATATATATATATATATATATATATATATATATATATATATATATATATATATATATATATATATATATATATATATATATATATATAAATTTCTTCTATATAATATGTACTCGATTAATTTATAAGATTAGATGATTTTAAAGTCCATTGTATAAGTATAAAGTTGGTTCTTTTATATATTGCCTAAATAAATGTTTTTAGTCTTCAATTTGACAGTTAATAGAAAGGTACACCAACCTCATTTATGTATATTAATAGCATGCCTTGTCTGCGAATGAACTAAACCGTAAAATATGTATTCAGCAAGTATTGATGGAGCATAGTTAAATCAATAATTTCAACTAATTCTTCGGTTGTAAGTTTAAACTTGAAGATATCCAATAACGCCTGTGTAAGCCAGTTACCTGCCTGTCTAACAAACAAAGTGTCTCTACCTATTAGCAGAAAGATATCCCTGTCTGGTTATATGAGTTTGCCTTTCTCTACAAGTTTCGTTTTTGTATTTATCGATCATAAATAAATCTTAAGTCCATCTAATAGCTGCAGTCACGCTGTCATTTGTACTTATTTCGATTGTCATCTAAGATTTTGGTTATCTAATTTAAATAGTCTTATTTTGTCACCTCTGGCAAAGTAATAAGGTTTGCAATTATCTTTCTTATTCGAGCTAGTTACATAGGTACTAACATAATTCTCAGTAGCAGTTTAATGTCTTTATCATTTTCCTGGATCTCGTTAATTAAGTATTTCAGTAATTGTCCAACTTTTGATTGTAATGTATTATTGTCTTCCAAAGATCGTCTTTTCTTCAATGTCATTCTATAATAATGCATCTATCTCTGAGTAAATTAGTTTTACAATTATACTGAAACGAACAGCAGTACACTTTCAACAGCTGAAACGTCTTTGAAAACGAAGTAGTAAAATATCAACAATGACTACTAACAAATACTCAGAATTCAAATGGGAAAATCATAACTCGATTTAAGAAAGGCAAAGATTACTGCAAATTCTGTATGGAGTATACGAAATATTGTAGGGATGTTTATAAGTACAATTTAAAAATGGAGAGTAGAAAGCAGAAAACCCTAAAATAAATACATGAAACAAAATGCCATAATGATGAGAATTTTAGGATAATTCATAAACAAGAGTTAAAATTTTAAATGCATTGAACTTCAAACCATATACGATATTAAAAATGCTCAACGTACCGCCCACTGACTTTTAAAGGGCTATTTTTCTTACAACCAGAAGGTGTTAATGATGATGGTTGAGAAAGAGATCATTTCATTCCTTGTGTCTCTTCGACTTATCCAGCAGAGCAAAGGAAATGTCTTCACTGGATGTACACGTGTTACTTAAAAGCTGGTGAAAACAGGTAAATTAATGATGCATTGCCTTTTGAAAAAGAGATGGGAGAGAACAGTAAAAAAAGGGAAGCTTCTGAACTTCCAATGTTTCAGTTCGATTTGACCCTTTATTGTTTCCCTAAGAGTAGCAGTTATTAAAACTATGGTGAAAAAGAAGTATGCATTGGTTAGAAGGCATCCGGTACACATTTATTTTGCATTATTTTCTGTGTGTTTTTCTTCTGTTGACATTTTAAAAATGAATTGTTTAAATGTTGTGAAATTAGCTCTAAATGCGGATAGAGATAATGTGCCCTTAATGACAGACACATTTAATGTCATTACATATAATATGATTTCTTTTGACTCTGTCTGTTACTCATTCAGATCATCAATGAATAGATATTTGCTCACAAGAGTGGTGACTGCTAAGATAATCACATCAGACAATGGCGGTGATATTTAATTGACCTTGCATAAGGACAGAAAAAAACATAGTTTAATTTTTTTTTTGTTTTTCGTTCATTTTTGCAAGTCATTGACTATTAAAATTTTACAAGAAATCTCTTTGTATGTCCCATTTGCCATATTTATTTGCAACTCAGTTTGTATGCATTGATTTCAGAGCAAATAAAGTTATTGCTATTTTCAATTCTTTTGTGACTGCTAGTTCTTTTATAAGTTGCTTTAATATTTATTTAAATGGCTTGAAAATGACAGAAGGCAATGGATAAAATATAATCATTCATTTGAAGATCCGATTAATGGTAACGATGATTGCCAGGAACTAACGTCGAATCAAGACGTGTAACATATCGCTGTATCAGAATAATTATAGAGAACAACTTGCTATTCTCATAGAGGTGTAACTATTCGTTTTTCAAATCAATTTCCTTGATTCCATTATCAGTGTATATTAATTAAGCATTAGTAGATAACTGGTTGGTGAAATGTTGATAACTGGGAGTTGATAATAATACCTGGTTGAAGGTAGATAAGTCGGTGTTCGATAGTAACTAAATGGGATCTGGATAGTAGATAACTGGTTGGTGAAAAGCTGATAACTGGGAGTTGATAACAATATCTGGTTGAAGGTAGATAAGTCGGTGTTCGATAGTAAATAAATGGGATCTGGATAGTAGATAACTGGGTGGTCATATTAGATCACTGTATCTTGGATAGTAGATACTTGGTTGATGGGTACTTGATAGTAGAGAACTAGGTGGTGGATAGGAGATAACTGAGTGTTGAGATGAAAAGATTACGAGGATGTTAGTTTTGTTTTTAAAATGGAGAGTAAGATAAGGTGGGGTATCATAAAACGGGGTACAGATGTTTCCTTTTTAAAAGGTGTCATATGGAGGTAAACGTAAAGAAGTTAGTTTTGTTATCAGGCAAAACAAAATATCATATAATTTCCTTTGCAGTGCAGACAAACTCCCATTTTCCCTGTGGACAAGATCTAATCCCTTACATTTCCTTCAAAAATAGAACCAACATATTGCAAAACCAGATTGACTCCTCATGTGAAACGTATGTCGTAATACGGCATTTCATTTTGAGTGTTCATCATTTCACCATTTCTCCCGTAACATAGCTGGTCATACGGGCGCCATTAATAACTTTGCGACAATCTTTCCATTATGCCATGTTCTCTACTGCTTTTGGGACTTTGCCTGTCCACTCTTTAATGTTATCTTCCCATCTCTTCTGTCTGCCTAGTTTCCTCTTTCTTGTTATTGTGCCCTGTAGGATATACTCTTTGACAGGTCAGGCGAGCGTGAGACGTGACCATACCATATTAGTTTTCGTTTCTTTACAATGATGAGCAGATCTTCATATGATTCAATTGCACTTTGCATTCTAATGCGCACATTCTCATTAGAAACGTAGTCGAAGTATGAAATGCTCTGTATCCTTCGATAACATCTCACCTCTAAGGCATGGATTCTTCTCTCTAGTTCTGCTGTCAAGGTCAATGTCTCACATGTGTACAGGAAGAGGGACATAAATTCAATCTTGGATACAAGCGTGGTGTTGCTGTCCTTCCAAACAGGCTTCAACCTAGCCAGTGCAGCTGTTGTCTGCGTAATCCTGAAAAGATCCTCAGCACCTAGGTACCTGAAGCCTGTCACTATGCTCAGCTCCTTTCCATTCACTATTATTTCCTTTTGGATGCCACTCAGGTTTTTTTTTTAATTAGCTTGGTCATTTTCAGCTGATCTCCATCTCATCCTTTAGTGATGCTTAGTTCAGACGGCTCACTAAGGTTTCCAATTCTTGTTCATCTCCTGCTAAGCCATTGATATCATCAGCGAAGCGCAGGTTGGTGATTGTTCTACCTCCAACACTGACACTGCCATCATGATCTTCCAAGGCATCTGACAAGACCAGGTAGATGTTTGATAGAGTGGGTGAGAGAAGACACCCTTGTCTGACTTCTACTGTTGTTCTGAGCCAATCTCCAATATTGTTATTGACGAGAGCTCCGTTAGTCGCCATGTCATGCAGGTTCTCCTTTGTGCTGATTAGTCTTACATTGATGTTGTATATCTGCACGGTGGCCAACAAGGCTGCATGCCATTACTTGTCGAAAGCCGTCTTGAAGTCAATGAAGACACGACAGCGGTCCTGTTGATGCTGCAAATATTTTCTCAGCCTGCTTGAAAATGTTTTGCTAGAACTACTCCAGCTGACTTCCATTTCTTTAGAGCCCTTATTGCAATCTTTTCTTCTTTCCTGAGGATAGGGTGGTCAATCTCTGCTGTGGTCAGTGGGAAGTTTTGTACAGTTTGACTCCAGAAGTCTCCTGGTTGTAAAGCACAGAACAGTAATTTGTCCATCTGTCAAGAATCCCTTGGTCTTCTATGAGACCCTTGCTAGCCTTGTCCTGGATCGTGGTAGATCTCGGCTGTTTCTCTGTTGTCCTGTCTTTCACCAGCTGCTATGCGTTTTTACTGTCACTATGGCTCGCGTTTTGCTCGATTTCATTAAAATTAAACAGCTTTCCTTCGTCATCTTGAAGCTCTACTTAATCCTGTTGTGAATCTTCTTGTATTTTCTTTTCCTTCAAGGTCTGCCCCTTCCTCTTCAGTTTTCTCCTCACATTACAGAGGCAGAGGATATCTGCTGTGACCCAGGGCTACTTCATCATACGATGTTTGCCTTGGATCTCGCTGTCTGTCCCTATTACTGCCTCGCGTTACACTTTTAAAATACCTTTCATAATGGAGACCGAATGTTAATTTCTTGTTTGTCACCGTATGATGTTTTCACAGGACTCCCTTACGACAGTTCAATTAAAGGGAAGACAAACCCACATTTTCCCGGTGACAAACTCTAACCCCTTAATATTATCTCCAAAATAGAACCAATATGTTCCAAACAGACAAACACTTCATATAAAACGTATGCCCTCATACGACATTGTAGTTTGAAGGCAGACTATCGCTCCATGATAAATTGTTAAAAACATACCTTTGAACACGGTGGCCCTATTTAACATAGAAGCCTCCTAGAGCATTTCAGACTCATATTTAGTCCAAATACATCTCGCATGCTACTCTGTTACAAATAGAGAGACTCACCAAAGAGAATAAATGCATGACGTCATTGTATTTTAGTTCAAATGCAGACCGACCCCTCATTCTACAATGTTACAAAACATAGCTTTCAATATGTGTTAAATTCACCTTTGAGTCTGAAATCTTTTGACAGTATTTAAGATGGGACTACTGTTTGAATCTAGAATACTTGGATCATTTTTAAGATGAGTTTCGATAGCCGTCTTCTACTACTCCTTTTCTTGTTTATGGGGGATTTAAATATTGCTATAAGATAAATCTTAGTTGGATATGAAATTTGAGAAAGCCAATACATATATGGGAGATTCATTTTCCAAAGTCAAATCTCCATAAGTATTTATGACGATACCTTATAAATGTAACACATTTCAGGCATAACCTATGCGCTGTCATTTCAAATAAAACTGCATATCTGAACCAGGTTAACTCGTTGGAAGTACTGGGTATTCTAATATACAATTCATCTCAATCCAGCAAAGTTCATCCTTTTTAAAACCATGTACATTACTGAAGAAGTTCATGGGATTTTTAGAAGTGGAAATTTACGGTCAAGTAACTGTTGCATCTTTCATCTAAAATAAACCGTATTCGGTATCGAAATCTGAACGGTACGATTCGTAATTCGTTCCAATATTTCCCTATGAAACTGTACAAATTAAAACACCGACCAGACTGATATTTCCATCATATGCTTTTCCTACATCGCAGAAAAATTAATTTATCTGCTTATCAACTTCGAGAAATTGGTTTTCAAAATTTTCTTCTCCCTTCCGTGTGTTTTATGTTCGAAAATCTGCATAGTTTAATGTGCGAACAGCAGAGGGATAAACCATGGAATGCATCAGTTGTCATGCGATATCAGCAATTGTTACCCAAGTCAGTCAAAATAATACATTGCATAGCGCCTGGCCATCGTTTAATGGACAGGTCTTCATTTGCCTTCCACATCAATTTGTTCCAATAACATATATGAAACGTTCTGCAATCTCTCTTATGCCAGCTTGTCAGCAGTTTCTCTACATTACTCAGTTATACATAATCTACAATGGCAAATATTCAGTTAGCACACGTTTATTTGCGCAAAAAGTGCAAATTTATTGAAACTGTACAACTATTAAATTTGTTGGCTACGGAACAATGAAGCAAACAGTGTGTTTACAATGGCATTGCACCATGATGGGGATTTAGAAGGTAATAATTCGTTTATACTGACATTGTACCATGATGAAGATTTAGAGGGGAATAATGTGTTTATATTGACATTGTGCCGTGATGGGGATTTAGAGGGGAATAATGCGTTTACATTGACATTGTACTATGATGGGGATTTAGAGGGGAGTAATGTGTTTACATTGACATTGTACTATGATGGGGATTTAGAGGGGAGTAATATGTTTATATGAAGACGGCCAACATCAACGTCAACGACTGGGAGAGCTGTGCTGACGACCGCTCCGCCTGGCGCCTTGCTGTCAGACAGGGCAAGCCGAGGAAGCGAGAAACACAAACCTCGCTGCAAAGAGAGCCAGGAGGAAGGCGAAACAACAACAGCCTCAACAAATATCGACGTTCACCTGCAACAAGTGCTACGGAGACTGTCATTCGAGGGTCGGACTCTTCAGCTACTCGCGAAGGTGCAGATAGGACACCCAACCGGAAGCTACACCATCATCTCCCGAAGACGGACGGATGCCGAGATAGATAGAGATAGATATAATGTGTTTATATTGACATTGTACCATGATGGGGGTTTAGAGGGGAATAATGTGTTTAAAATTATACTGTATTATGATGGGGATTTAGAGGGGAATAATGTATTTATATTGGTATTGTACCATGATGGGGATTTAGAGGAGAAAAATATGTTTACAGTGGCATTATACCATGATGAAGATTTAGAGGGGAATAATGTGTTTACATGTACATTGTACCATGACGGGGATTAAGGGGGGAACAAAGTGTATATATTGGTATTGTACCAGGATGGGGATTTAGAGAGGAATAATGTGTTTACAATGACATTGTACCATGATGGGGATTTAGAGGGGAATAATGTGTTTATAATGACATTGTATCATGATGGTGATTTAGAGGGGAATGATGCGTTTATATTGACATTGTACCATGATTGGGATTTAGAGGAGAAAAGTGTGTTTACAATGACATTGTACCATGATGGGGATGTAGAAGAGAATGTTTAAAATTATATTGTACCATGATTGGGATTTAATGGGGAATAATGTGTTTATATTGACATTGTACCATGATGGGGATTTAGAGGGGAATAATGTGTTGACAATTATATTGTACCATGATGGGGATTTAGAGGGGAATAATGTGTTTGCAATGACATTGTACCATGATGGGGATGTAGAAGAGAATAATGTTTAAAATGATATTGTACCATGATGGGGATTTAGAGGGGAATAATGTGCGATTGATCTTCGTAATGAGGTTTCTTCTTGCATGCGATGAAAAAGGCCGAGGACGTTCCAATTATTTTTCATCTTCATATCAAATAGCATATAGCTCTCTACAACGAAGGTTATGTAAACCTGAGAACGTGTTACAATGATGGTATATCATTTTCAGTTACGTCAAATAGCTTTCCAATGAAATTCGAGAGATTATTTTTTGTCAACTTGAAGAATTAAACACATTAATATACTTCTTACATTTTGGCCGATATTAATTTAGTCCTTGAAGTTTCATATTTAAATTTTGTATGGTTGAATGCTTGTTTGTTTGCGTGGTTTACATGACAGGAATTATGAAGCAGTGGAGTACGTAAATCGTTGTGCATAAATGGAAAAAATGATTTGAAACAGCTCTGTCAAACTCCATATCTTAATATCGCCCGTTGTCTAATAGCGGACGGATCTCCATACGACTTCCACTCGAGTTAATATAACCTTTAAAATTATTTCCAATCATGCAGATGAAACATATCTAGAGCTTGTCATTTCTTATGACAGCTTATCTGCCTGAATTGCAAGTTATCCATCTTTTACATGGCGCAGTGTGCAGAATTTCCATAATTACTACTTGTTTACGCGCTCTAGCCGCAAGCTTAATTGAAATCGCTCTAACATTTAAATGTGTTGGTCATGCAGTAATAAAACTGAAAATGCAGTCTTAATTGACAGCTGGACATGAGTGGGTTACGGTAGCAATAACATCTGATTAAGTTTAATTATTTGAATCACTTTATGTAAAGTACGGATAGGAATAGTAGATGAGCTGTATCAAACGGGAATAGGAATGAAAACAGTATTTACTGAATGTAACACTCAAAATACTGGGTCACTCTTGTCCATTTTAGTAATAAATTAGTTAATTACTATTATTCCGGAAAGCTCGGAAGTAAGTTTTTTTTTAAATGTATTTTCAAGGCTCAAATTAATGTACGTAAATTGGTTAATTAATCGATACATTCATTCATCAATTAAGAACTGACATGGAAAAATGTACATTTGTACAATGTTATGATGACTTAATTTATTGCATTAGTCTGAGTGCCTACTACAGAGCGTTTTCCTGACATATAGATAAATGAAACACCTTACTATAGAGATCTGATATATTCTTAGTTTTTCACCATGTTTTCTCCTAAATGCATCCTGCGAGTGCATGTATTTGAAAAGAGCATGTGGAAAATGTAAATATGTTTCATTGGCATAAAACGATGACGGGAAATTGTATCGGATTTGTTATTACATTTTTGTTCAAATAACAGTTCTACAATGTATTTTGAGAAAATTCACAGTAAAATCTGTATCGATGAAACGATTATATGCTTGTAAGTAAAGTCCACAAATGCAAAATATAAATAAATAATATTTCAAAAGATAAAACGTCTTAAAGAATCTATTTATTTTCAAGACCATTTTACAATCTTCCATCAGTTGCTGTCCTTTTGCTACAAAAATATTCTACCTTGTAATTATTGTAAAACGTTTTCGTATACTTTTAAGCATTTTATATATTGCGACAAGAATCGTCGTGACAACTGATGTAAAGATGTGTGCTGATGAAGTCCTTAGAGTGAGGACGAAAGCTTCAGGTTAGCTTTCTCTATATTGTTTGTGTACGTGGTTGAAAAGTTAAAAACACTGTCAAATATGAATAATAACACTACACAGTTAAGCTTTCACCAAAGTATACGGAGTAACTACGGATCGGATTTCCTACAAGATGTTCGGCAATACGAGAGATTAAATCAGTCTGCTGATGAAGTCCTTAGCGTGAGGACGAAAGCTTCAGGTTAGCTTTCTCTATATTGTTTGTGTACGTGGTTGAAAAGTTAAAAACACTGTCAAATATGAATTATATTTCTACACAGTTAAGCTTTCACCAATGTACGTATTTAAGAATATAAGGAAAGATTCTACCACATAAGGCTTTTCTTTTCATTTCATGATAAGAGCAAATGAAAATTTTAAAAATGTAAGGAATCATTTTCTCGAGAACTAATGATTATTTATGATTAATAGAAAGAAAATAGTAGCTAACACTTCATATGGTGTCGTTTTAAAATCGGTACATTGTATCGGTGTATTGTTCCTAATTAAGTCGTGATATTTCCACTTCTAATTATTTCTTAAAATGTTTTTGTACTTTACTTTTCGAAAAACATTCTGAATTATATTTATATAGAATAAATAGCTAGTTATGAGCTGATATGCAAGAATAAATCGCAGGGAAGGAGAATATGTTTGCAGGTTGCATGAAAATAAGTTATTATTACAAACTCAACACCACGATTAATCATCCATGCCAAACACACTAGCTGAAATATTCCGAATATTTTTCACCATAAAACTTGTAAAAACTTCCGTACTGTCAGAAACCTGAATGAAACGGTACATTTAAATCCTGTTACAATAAGCCTTTCACCCTCAGAGTGCTAAAAACCTCTCTTGATTCAGCCCACGGCACTTCAACACAATTAGATTATGTCCACCATCAACTTATGAAACACTTGATTGATACAGCTGTTAGTGCAACTTATCGCCGAATTTGGAAAAAAACCCAAAAACTTTGCAAACTATTGTCCCATGGCACTAACAAGCTGTTTATGAAAATCAATGGAATGAATGAAAAATGACAGACTTCTCTGATATATTGAATCCATAAAACTACTATCAGACATTCTATGAGTAATCAGACTATCAATGAGTAGTCAGACTTTCAATGAAAAATCAGACTTTCAATTAGTAATCAGACTTTCAATGAATAATCAGACTTTGAATGAGTAATCAGACTCCGGAGAAATATCTATTTATACGTATTGTCAACACAAACTTTCTTAAAACAAACAGCAAATGTACTGTGACCATTTCCATTTTCTTTTGGAGAAAGCTTATGGCAGCACAAGGAATTACGGCATGATAACTGACATATATAACCTAGCCTATCCATCGTTTTAACGAATACTTTGAAAGATAATATATGGTGAACCAAAACTTAATCATCACTGTACTCCTATCCTGCTGTGGAGGATACACAGTTTTGGAAGATTTATTCTGCACCGAGGTCTAACTTTCCTTCCATTATTGATCTCCTTGAGGGGTAAATATAAAGTAAAAAAAATCTCCTCTTTTCTAAGAGTCCTGAAAACACTGGTCGGCGAGCAAATCAGAAGACTTTACTCCATTTACACGGAATGTTTATGAAATCAAAATTTGGAAATGGCTTTGTTATCTATGGATACACTCGGGAGACGTACTTGGATAATCCTATACACATTCGTGTATTTAGACTTTGTGTAAAAACATTTAAATCGTCATCGTAAGAATGTGTCCTTCTTGATTCAAATAAACTATGGCTTCGCCTAAAACTAATGCAATAGCAATCAAACCACCCAGCAATTAACCAAATCCTGCATGCAATATCTCATCCTACATACGATATCGCAATTAGATAAAAATAAAAATAATTGTACGATTCTCATCTAGCCATAATCACTACTGCAAAATTCTTTATCAGTCACCACCATGATTTTTAAAAATTCCACAAATAAAATTTGACCTTGAGTTTTGGTGATTATATGCCACTATATAAATCTTCAAAGATGCGTTGGCCCTTTAAGTGTTTATTTCGTTTGTTCTTTTAACAATTATAATTTATTTTAAAGCTTATGAAGTATTTTGTCATTATCTCATAATTTATCTAAGACGATTATGTTTCCTTTTATTCTGAAGGTCTGGTGTTCATAAATATTTTAGCAACTCTTTACTTCCAATACACGTACGTATGTGGGTTGATGGACATTGTGACTTTTGAATGATGTATTATAATATTTCGGTATTTTCCGCAAGTCGAAGCCAGTTGTCTTTTTCCCTAAAAGTAATTACAGTTTCACCAAGAAGAACAGTTGATAATTCAACAGAGTCCTACAGTGGCAAAACACCATGTAATCAGAGAAGTCAATCAAGATTATGATGACCCGGACAAGTTTGCTTGAGTATGAAAGTTTCTTTCATTTGGTACAACTGACAGGCAGATATTTCTTGTTCTTGATCAGTCACATAACTATAGATTGGATGGTTTAATTGTCGATCTATTGACATCATGGTTTAATTGTCGATCTATTGACATCATGGTTTAATTGTCGATCTATTGACATCATGGTTTAATTGTCGATCTATTGACATCATGCCTTCCAAAGGAAGCGCACTTTACATCTGTATGGCCATCGTTCTCCTCTTTCTTTTTATCTCTCGTGTACAAATTTACCGAAACTATAATAAGGTTACCACATCTATTTCTTCTAACTGATAAATGTTTTTAGTTCCTATTGTGAAATATTAGTTATTAGAAGGCGTAGATGCGATTCACAGACTTTTGTTGATGGAATATAGAATGACGCAATATGCTATGTCACGTTGTAATTTATTAAATAGACCATATCCAAATATTAAACGTGACCCAGTTTTCTTATTAAAAAGGTAGTTAACATGTGGCTTTAAAAAAATAGCTACATAGAGACACTTAAATATGATAAGTATTCAATTTCTAACGCTCTTGTGCTACAAGGATTGAATTGGCGAGGAACATTTGTTTCTCGTAAAGTGCCTAGCAACATTGATGCAATTGGAAGCTTCTTGCGATGACGTCAATGACATATGAGACTATCCCATACTGTTATCTGCATTCTCTCTTGAGCTAACTGCACACATATAGGATCTCAAATGAGTAATGATTTATTATTGAATTTCATAAATTTAAGATCCTATTTGAGATTCTGTTTATTACAAAGATTTTTTATTATAATGAAAATATTTTAGAAAGAAAGAAGAATAAATAATTTCTTTCATACTAGTTCAGACGATGTACCTTTCATTTGCTGCGCGTAAAAAAGGTCCCAAATGTTAATTTAATTTATAATGGGCAGTTCTATAACCAGTAATATTTAAGATAATAAATCAAAGAGCAACCATACGCCCAAATCAGTAAGAATATTTGACATCATTAGACGGCATGGCAATTTATGTGACGTCACATAATTGACTCGGTTTGGGTTAGTCAAGCTATATAATTCTATTTACAGTGTTTCGACCTACAGTGTGTCATTTCCTCTACTAAACATTCCAGCTGTTGGATATCCATGAAAGAGGGTGATTACAGGATGTAGAAATTCCTCATTTAATGTAATGTATTTGTAGGTGGATATTTGCATTATTTGATTTGGACCAGTAGAGCAGACATATACAAATCATATTTAGAGTCGGGATTGCATCACATAATGAGAAACTTTAGCTCGTCGGAGCTCTTTTCCCACCTAAAAGTGCGGTGGTTTGATAACATTCTGTCAGTTGCATATGTCACATTCTTTTCTAAACAGTGGTGATATTATTTACTTTTATAGTTACAATTTAAACAAAGCTTGTCCTAGGATGGGGCTATGTTACAGGTTCTCCCGGTCTCAATCGATTTACCGATAACCTGATACCCTTAGTTTCATTTGTAACAGACGCTGTGGTCATATTCCGACCTTATTCCCCATGCAGCTAGGGTTACCGATTTGAAAAACGGCAGCCAAAATGATAATAGTAATAGTAAAGATAGGTCCAGAAGAAGTGGTAAGGAAAATTCCCAAAATTGCAGTCAATCAGTAAAGAGAATCCTGCCCATGAATTTTATGGGATTATTTGGACCAAGAAGAATCACATAAAGTGATGCGTTAACGTGTTGTCATATCAAAAATATTAAACTGCACACACTCTATGTAATGTATGTGATGGAAAGATAAAACAAAAACCCCAGAAAATCAACGAAGCTCACAAGATCTGCATGCATGCCACGTCATGCGAATGTCAACAGAAAATCCAATAAATGATGCATCAACCAATTTTAAATCATGAAGGCAACCACATAATTTGTACAGACTAATGAAGAAATATATTATTAATCTATAAATATATTGAACCCTATATAAATTAATTTTAGCACAGGTTTTCGCCCAAAATTACAAGTGAAAAACAAAATGACCACACAAAGAAATAAATTCCAACACTGCATATGACATTATCGGTTAACGTTGTTATCATGAATTGGAATCATTGATGGAGTTCTTAAAATGTAGAGATAACATAACACAGAACAATGGGAGACAAACAATTTCTAACGTAAGCCCAACCGAAAGAGTGCTGCGCCAAACAGTATATTAGGTTCTTGGTAATTTTACGGTTCTATTTAAGAAAGTTAGATAATGGAAACGGTAAAAGCCTTGCACCTCAAATTCTAGAGGTGAACTTTTTTGCTATATACTCTGTGTGTGTGTGCGTGTGTGTGTGTGTGTGTGTGTGTGTGTGTGTGTGTGTGTGTGTGATTTCGATTTTTAACAATATTTTAGTCATATCGCTACGATTTCTGCAGTGTGGCAGTTTATAGTGTTACGAGTCTGTGCTCTTGAAATAAGTAACAGAAAAGAGCGAAGACAACAAGCTATGTAAAATTAAACAAATAATTTATTTCCCTAGAATACCAAGTGAAAAATTAAGAAAAAAGAACTTACGGTCTTACGAATCAAATCCAAAAATAATCCAACAATTAAAAAATAGAAGTCGTAGTATTAAAATGTCCTGAATGAATCTGAGTTCGAGTCCCGATGAAATCCAAAATGGAAGGCGAAAACGTCTATTGTGGTCTGCTAAGTGCTGTTATGTCAACATTTTCTTGTTGAATCCCAGAAATTATTATACCAGTTTTGAAATCCGTATAAATTTCAATAAATGTCTTTATCCAAGACTTTTGTAGGAGCACGTATGTATTTCCAGGGAAAAGAATCACTTGAATTCCATAAAATAAAAAATCAACTCAAACTGGTCACAACAAGACACAACTTAACGTGTCAAATATTTTAAGCCCAACTAACAATCTTCTATTAAGACAATAGTTAAACACTAATTTAAGATGCAAAACAGATTCCGGAAGAGGGTCAATCTTCTAGAAAAAATAGAAGTTTGCTATGCTATTTGTCACGTCGTCCAGGTATGATCTTGATTCAACTTAATAATTATTACTATGAGAAAGATTTTAAGAAAAGTTGTTTACCAAAACTGTCACTGACTCTGAAACAAGGTCAGAAACTTCATGCAGTGTTTCTATTATTAGGTGTTTATCAATGACATAAAAAAAAAATAACAGGTCAAACAGAACTGAACTGAATTTCTGGACAATGTAAATCCAGTAAACAAAGATACACTACAATAATGAAATTAAAAAAATTAAAACTGACAAGAAAACAATTAAATTAAATATACATAACACTTCCCCCATAAAAGAAAAAAAAAGATTTACATAATAAAGCTTTCTATGTACTATAGGTCAATTATACATGAGGTTTTAAAAAAAATAACACAAGAAGAAATCTTATAAATGATACAAAGTATACATGAAATAATATATTTCTATACACGTGAAATTGCATCTGCTATTAAATTGTCTTTTTCCTTGATGTGCCTGATGTCAATATTACATTCCTGTAACAATAACGTCCATCTTAATAATTTCTGATTTTTGTTTTTCATCTTGCCGATCAAAGTAAGGGGGTTGTGATCACTAAACACAACAGTCGGAGAAGGAGCTGAACTAATGCAAACTTCAAAATGTTGTAATGCGAATATCAAAGCCAAACATTCATTCTCGATTGTTGAGCAATTTCTTTGGTGCTTATTTAGTTTCTTAGAAAATTAGCACACTGGATGATCAACACCATTTTTATCTTCTTGTGTCAAAACTGCTCCAACCCCAACATCACTTGCATCAATAGACAGTTTAAATAATTGACTGAAATTTGGAGCGGTAAGAACTGGTGCACTCTTAAGTATGGCCTTTAACTTATAAAAAGCCTCCTGACATTTGTAAGTCCAAAGAAACTTATTCTTATTGCTCAAAAATATTGTCAGGGGTTCAGCAATTATGGAAATATTGGAAAAAAAATTTCTGATAGTATCCAGCCATACCTAAACATCTCATCAGTTGTTTGAGAGGGTTCATCCTGTATGGGTGTTGTTTCACAGGTTTGGAATTTACAATTTCAACGTCATGGTAAATTTTGTTTGTTCTTGTAGGAACATCTGGAAATAAGTGCTCATATTCAAGTAATAACTGTTTAAATTCCTTCGTTTTTTGTTGTTGCAAATGTAAAAGTATCTGGTCCAGATTATTCATAAGTTCTGAATTCCGAAGATTTGTCACTCCAAAATCAATAGTGTCCGATTGCATTCCTTCACTTAAATCCTCACTGAATGGAACAGGTACAACTAAATTAATTGCATGATTAATCTGACTATCTCTTTCAATTTACTCCTTTGACATGTTTATGTGGCAAAGTTGTTTTTGTTTTCGCCTTCCAGGAGCATTTATAATGTAATTTAAATCGTTTACTTTCTTTTCAACCGTGTACAGACCATAATACTTGGCCTGAAGAGGATTTTGTGATATGGGAAAGAGAGCCAGAACTCTATCACCAGGTTAAAAACTCCTTTCCTTTGTATTTGTATCATATCTTAATTTTGATTTTGACTGAGGAGAGTGCAGATAAGCTCTTTCAACCTCACAAGTCTTTGACAACTTGTACTTAAAATTGACAACTTCAATGGTCCACGCTCAGTCTGTCCAAAAACTAGTTCAAAAGGACTGAATCCTAAAGATTCTTAAACTGAATCCCGAACAGCAAACAATGATAAATGAATGCCTTCATCCCAATCTTTACCCGTATCAAAATAATATGACCGAATCATATTTTGTAAAGTTTGATGAAATCTTTCTAATGCCCCTTGGCTCTCAGGGTGATAGGCAGAAGATTTGAACTGTTGGATGCCTAATTCGTACATAACTTGCTGGAAAATTTCAGACATAAAATTTGACCCTTGATCAGATTGGACAGATTTTAGAAGGCCAAATGCATGGAAAAAAACCTTATCAATGCTTTTACTATTGTTTTAGTTTTAATATTCCTCAAAGAATTTGCCTCTGGGAATCTTGTTGACACACACATTATGGTCAACAAATATTGGTTACCTGACTTGGTCTTAGGTAAGGGACCGACACAATCTACCATTATTCTGCAAAATGGTTCGCCAAATGCAGGAATTGGTTGCAGATGAGACTTAGGTATCTTCTGATTGGGTTTTCCTATCATTTGATAAGTGTGACAAGATCTGCAGTATTTACAAACATCACTTTTGATTTTTGGCCAATAAAAGTGATTCAAGATCTTGTGATAAGTCTTATTAATCCCTAAATGACCAGCCAGAGGAGTTTCATGGAATAGAAGAAGAATTTCCTGTCTGTCGGATTTTGGAATTACAATTTGATAGTTCACTGACCACTCGTCACCAGCAGGTACCTCGGAAGGTCTCCATTTTCTCATAAGAATCCCATGTTTAATGAAATAACAGACAAGTACTTCAGTGGCTTCAGTTTCACTAATGGCCCTTTGAAACAAACAGCAGATCTCATGATCTTTTTCCTGTTCGACGACAAGTGATTGTCGTTTGTCACCCTGATCAGAATAAAGAGAATGAGTAGTTAAAAGAGGATTACAGTGATCAGTACCTTTTGATTGATGCAAACAAGGAGTGAAAGTGACCTCATCAAAAGCCTGACCAATACATGTGTCAGCTAAAGGAATACTTTCCTGATCAACTTCATTCTCAAGAGCTTTCTTTACCATAGCTCTGGTAACTGCACAAGCTGGGTATAAATCAGGGAATTCTTTTTCAATATGATCAACTTTCTGATTCAAACAGGGCTTGTCAGTTACAAGTGGATTAACCACAACCTTATCTCCAGCTAGGTCATTGCCTAGTAATAAACGAATGCCCTCAACGGGTAAAGAACACGCAATTCCGACTGTCACGGGTCCTGAGACTAAGTCTGATGACAAATTTACAGAATGGAGAGGAACATTAACAAAGTCGCACTCTACTCCCTGAATAAGAACACTCTCATTAGAAGAAGACTTCTCAGAAAAAGGCAAAGTACCTGATAATAAAGACTCTGAGAAGCTCCTATGTGCATTAATTTTAATAGGGATAGGATTGGCCAAATCACCCAAGAGTGATATAGAACCCTTCGACATCAATGGTTCATAATTCGCCATAACAAAATCAGACTGGGGTTTATTAGACCCAACAAATGTATTGCTTTCAATACATGACCGTGACCTTGACCTCTTAGAAATAAGAGCATTTGGAATAGGTCTGTCTTGATTCTGATGCTTATTGTTCATTTTGTAGCAGTCATAAATAACGTGTCCTTTCTTCTTGCAATAGGTACACGTAGAAAGAGACAAGGATTTTGAATCAAGCTTATCAGAAGCTTGATTTCTAAAAGTTGTGCCAGATTGAGATTTGGAAGGGCTCGTATTGGGCTGAAATACCTTTTTACCAGAAGACTGCTGAGTGGAAGACTTGCCTACAAAAGGAACTTTATGAGCTAAGGAATACTCGTCAGCGGCACGAGCAGCGTTTTCCAAGGTTTCGACCTTTATGCTCATCAAGATAAATCCTAATGTCACTATGGACACAGTTTCTGAACTCTTCAAATAATATATTTTGTATGAGACTTTCATAATCTTTATTAACCTTTCTAGAATAGCACCACCTATCAAATTGTCGTGCTTTTTCCCATGCACATTCGACATAGGTGTGGTCAGCTGATTGTTTTAGAGTTCCTATAACCTTGTCGATAAGCCTCAGGGACTAACTCGTAACCCTTCAAGATATAGTCCTTAACCAGATCATAGTCAGCAGTCTGCTGTAGTGACAGTGAGTTGTAAATATCACAAGCTTTACCAGTAAATACACATTGTAATAATAGAGTCCAATGCTCCCTTGGCCATTTTGAATTTTCAGCAATATTTTCAAAACGAGGAAAATATTTGTCTACTTCTTTTTCCAGAAGAGGGGGTACAAACTTAATATTTCTTAAAACATCAAAACTAGGGGAGTGTTTTTCTTTTGCCAGCTCTAATTCTTTTAACCTAATCTGAAATTCCCTTTCTTCCTTTTCTCTTTGCATTTGCATTTGCATTAGCCTATCTGCTTTTTTTTCTCAAATTGCATTTGTCTTACTTCCCTTTCTCTTTCCATTTTGTATCTTTTCTATCTGAAACTGAACCTGTCTTATCTCTAATTCCAACTTTTTAGCCGTATTTCCATTTTCAAATTGTCCAACCACTCCTGGATAATATTGAAAATTCTCTGCTTTTGATGATATTGTAAAAAAGCCTGTTGATTTCACTAAAGATTTCAAAAATGAAAAATAATGCTTGGGATTAAAACAATTGTGAAACTATGGGAATTTAAATTTCAAAAACCAAAGTGTTCTGAAATATTTTAGCCAAAATTCATATATCCCAAGGACCAGCACCCAATTTTCTTGTTACGTGTCTAGGCTCTTACAAAAAGTAACAAGAAAAGAATGAAGACAACAAGCTTTGTAAAATTTAACAAATAATTTATTTCCCCAGAAATTCAAGGTAAAAATGAGAAAAAGAACTTACGGTTTTACGAATCAAATCCAAAAGTAAATTAAAAGTTTTTCCCACTATCGCAGCCAATCAGTAAAGAGACTACTGCATAATAATTTCATGGGCTTATTTGGAGCAATCAGAATCACGCAAAGTGTACCGACAATGTGATGTATATATATATATATATATATATATATATATATATATATATATATATATATATATATATATATATATATATATATATATATATATATATATATATATATATATATATATATTGCTCAGGCGAGTCATTTTGTATAGTTGATCTTTCTCTACACTACGGTATCAAACTTGTTGCTTCATTTATTGCGTACAAAAGGTCTATGGCACTATAAAGGTAATCTTGTGTTCACTTAGAATGTTAAACAGACTATGAAACATTTCGGATGATTGAAAGCAGAATTCGTGGCGGAATTAGAATGATGCCGGATAGACATGCACACCAAATTCTATGTCATAGATGCTACATATCTGAACATGCCAGTAAAAGAAACTTCATATGAGACACTGATCAATAAATTGGATTGAAAGAATAAAATATGTCTGAATTACAAGAAAACGTTATTGCTGTGAAATGATAGTCCTTTTGGGATCAATACGTTGATACTGGTTGCATTTGGAAGAAAATTTGAACATTCCATGGCATCGGCAGTATTATTTTAAGGTCTGTCCATTAAATTTAAATATGAATTAATTCCTGACAACAATAATTTTACCTACCTACGACAAAAAATTGATTAATGATTATAAAGGATCGAAACTAACTGTGCTAAACTGAATTTGCACCTTGAAAAACAAATGCAAGCAATTCATTTGCTATAGAAAATGATCTATTTTGTTTAAAATTGGAAGAAACAACCTCATAAAGTTTGTCTTGATGAAATTAGTGAAAAAGAACGTTGTTAAATTATTGAAAGATGAAAAAACGGACACTAATTTTAGAGCTTTGTGGGTTACGATTTAAACCTAACTTATTAACAGCAGTTAAAGACAAAATAGTTTATAAAGGAATACAATTCAAGTGTAATTAAAAATAATTTGAAATTCAAATTTACCGAGAATGTATATTTAATCACGAGATAAAGATATTAAAATTTTGCTCCCTTTGTTCTGCGTCAACTTATTTTAAATGCGTTCTTTCATTTCGTCCAGAATAACAGGATTTTCATTAAAAATAATGTTGTCATTGCTTCTTTTGCCATCGTCTTAGCTGACGACCAAGAAAAGTGAAGACTGTATTTTCTCTGGAATCTTTGATTGCAGAGTTGTAACTTTGTGCGAACACCAGTGCTTACCACTAAAGGCTTTTCAGTTATACTGGTTGCTGTTATATGTCATCGTTTCCAGTGCCTTCGATTAGAAAGATGGTAATACATATCAATCAGTAACTCTCACTTTCATGATCACGATCAGCTTTTCATCGAGTAACTACTTTCTATCGAACGTCTTGTTGATAACAAAAAAAAAACTATATTGATGATTACGATGTTGTCGAAGATGTTGATATATTTATTCTCGATTATCTATCAGATTAGTGTAAATGATATTTAAGACAATTAGTCGCTACAAATCATCGTGTCATTAGGTTCTTTCAAATACGTATTTTTATGCTTAGAACATAATTAACTCTCGGGTTGTTTTGAATGTTAATCTAAGAATCATAGACACAATTATACATTTTTGAGCATGTACATTTACTTCTCTGATTTAAAAATAATTTTTGTTCCACATTCACTAATTTAAGACTGGTAGCACACACTCTGTGAGTATCTGTATGTTTCGGATTCAGCCGTATACAAGTTCTCAACGGATACGTTACTAATTTCGGTGTGCTTTTGTACTCGTCTACAAGATACTAGGTGGCATTCCTAATGTGTTACATCAAATGAATCTCTGGAAATAACTCATATTTGGCAGATCTCCTATAGTCACGAAAACTAGTTTTATTGCCCAGCTTAAAAACATTTCTCGATCATTTTATCTTGTTTTTATTTCCACAGTCGTTAAAATTCGAAATCACCATGTCTGTTTTGCAAGCATTGTACTCAAATTTGCATTGTATGATCTACATTTACCTTGACATCAAACAAACAAAATCCAACAAATACCCGATACAATCATGACACTTGTGCTTAGCATTGGTATGCAAGCTTGCAGACAACGGGGTTTAATGTTACTAAGGGTATATGTAATGCAACGTTGTACTTGATTAAGGTATTTTGGTCCTTGTGGAATCTTCTTCTGCTTGTTAGGAGTTATGTATTTACTATACTTTGCAATTCTCGTTAATGTTCTGTTGTGCTGGAGAAAACACAATAAAGTGTGCCGATCATCTTGCAAAAGTACACCTAGCAGTTAGAAGAAAAAACACCATTCATTTCAGTTTCAGTTTGGAGGTTCCAAGATAAATGGCAGTAATAAAGTAATAAGATTGCGCTTTTGTAAAACAAACCAATATGCAAATATATCAAGCAATTTTTTAATTGTTGCACAAAAGAAATATTGGTTAATATTTTCTTCAGAGTAAATTGGGTTGCCAGATAATAGCGGTTTAATGATGAAGATGGAAGATCCCCTTTGACAATACTCAATTTAAGTTACGCCTCTTTTAGTTACGTTTGTGTCCTGTCAGTTCCATTTGGGTCCATATTAGTCTTCATTAGGTTTATTTGGGTCATTATGGGTTTTGATGGATCTCCATTTAGGTTTATTTGGGTCTTTATGGGTTCCAATGGATCTCTATTTAGGTTTATTTGGGTCGTTATGGGTTCCAATGGATCTCCATCTAGGTTTATTTGGGTCGTTATGGGTTCCAATGGATCTCTATTTAGGTTTATTTGGGTCGTTTTGGGTTCCAATGGATCTCCATCTAGGTTTATTTGGGTCATTGTGGCACATCTAAGAACTAGATGTATGTTCCGCCTTGTAATAACAGAAGCAACCATATCATAGTGACGAAAATATTCAAAAGAAGTGGTTGATCGCCATGTTAAATGGCAACCAAAGCGAGGTTGAGATGTGTGAAAGTTACACCTTGCACAGAAAGAAATATAATAATAAACATTCATGGTGTGTATTAAGTTTTAAAGCATTTGTAATGTGATAACTAGATGCTATTAAAAATAATTCTAAAGCTATTGTTTATGACGAAGTACATGATGTCAATCGAGGTAGCGAGGAAAACAACACACACACACACACACACACACACACACGAGTACGTAACCAGCATTAGGGCGACATGTGTCACAGATCAGCATTAGGGTGACAGGACAACATCATGTTGTGTTATGAAACTGTAGCATATATTTGTACATGAATTTATCAAAAATAAATGATAACTCCTATTATCAAGCTTAAATATTCATGTTTAAAACAACAAGGTTTATTTTTAAACGGAAACAACATTTGTCGCCTTAATGCCTACACAACTGTGGTAGTAAAAACATCCTTATGGCGACAGACTCATCGCACACATATTCTGTGTAATCCAGCATTAAGGTGACAGTGTTCTTTTGCCCCTATTGCCATACCAAACAAAACAGGAAAATAAACTTATATTTTAAGATGATAAGAATCATAAATATGTGCATTTTAAAACTGTATTACGTATTGGCATCCACATCCTTATATGGACAGAATCTTGACACACATATTATGTCTAATCCAGCATTAAGGCTACAGTGTTTCTAAGGGCCCTATTGCCATACCAAACAAAACAAAGAAATAAAATTATATTTTAAGATATCAAAATCATAAATATATGCCTTTCAAAACTTTATTACAACGTCTGCGCATCCATTTGCAAACATTTTTATGTTGAACTTTTTTTAAGTGTCACAGGCAGCCATGGAGATGGAAGACAGAAACTGCACTAAAATTTTTAAGCCAAGGGTGTGGTCATAACAGTTTTTGGACACATGAATAGATGAAATCAATCCCTCTCTCATCCCCCATAATGAAGTGTCCTCAATATTAAACTAATCCCCCTCCCATCCCCCATAATGAAGTGTCCTCAGTATAAAATATGCTTGAAATGAGCGAATAACATACACGTTTAATCGGGTGGGTGAACATATTTTAGTGAAATATATCCATTATTCACGCAAGGCAAGCTAATTTTCTTTTTATTTTATGTTCTAAAAATTGGCTAGCAATATGTATCATAGCCTGAAGCTACACATTTCTTGCTGTATCCCACGCGATAATGACAGACGTCTACCCTTTATGTTCTGCTTTGTTTGTGTACATTCGCACAGAAAATGTAACCAAAATCATACATCTCCTTCTCAATTCAATGTACAACAGCATATAAAACATTGAACAAACAAGATTTAAAAAAAAACTATTATGTCTATTGTTTCACTTGAACCAAAGTCGTCAGTATGATGATAGCCTTATATATTTCTAGACCACACACTCGCGTTGATTGCCTGCAATATGTAAATTTCTTGGTCACAATATTATCAATATCTAATGATGGGCAGTGAAAGTTTATCGTATTCCAACAGAGTGAATTATCAAGATTATTTTTTTTATATTTTTTGGCCTATAGTAAAATAAAAATAGTATGTTAGCTTGCTCGAAGTGAATAAAGGTTATATTTCTTTAAGTGTGTGAAAAACCTAGTACCAGCACAAGTGGCAAAGTTACGATCGAAAATACTTATAGTTCATTTCACATAGCATCTCGAAATTTTTACATCTGTATCTCTATTAATTTTCAGGAGAGCATCATTAAATGTAGCTAAAAGTCCCTAATTCGTTTCACACGAAGTATTTAAATTGAAGCAGATACTCATAACCGCATTTAATGACACTGGCCTGACAATTTACTGAATTATTGATACGAAAATTTGGCGATGCTATGTAGAGCAAACTAAGTATTCACCATGAAATATATCCTTTATTTACTGAGACCAAGCAAATTTTTATTTTATTTCATGGCAAAATGTTTTGGCTAGAAATATCATAAAACTGATTGCAGATTTCTTACGGTATCCCCTTTGATCATATCAGCGGTATATCATTATGCTTTGCTGTGTTTTTGTACATTCACACAGAAGATTAAGCGGTAATACAATTCTTCCCAATTCAACGTAATACATCACATAAAAATGAAGAAATTTTTCTTTCATCCTGGTCGATTGTATGCGAACAAGCTATGTTTACCACTTTCGTTGCTACATAATTAAAAACGTTGTAGTCCTAATGTTATCAGTATCTATTGGCTGGCAGTAAAAAAAAGTTAAAATTCAAAACTAAGCATAAAATTAAGTATTTAAATTTATATGTTCGAAATTTGACGGAGCTATAACCCTTAATTTATTTAGGCACCCACCAATATGGCAAGTGGTTTGATCAAATTAAAGAAAGGGAAAATTATGAATGTAAGAAAAACGCAGGTTATGTTTTTATATGATATTTAGGAAGAAAGAAAACATTAATGTTAAACTTCAGTTTCATAAAGACTTCATTTTCTTTTTACCATATGACTTGTTACAGTATCTGATGTCTGGCTCCTGTTCATTACGAATCGTACCCCACCTTTGGTGTTCGAAAGTATTTACTTGGCACAGATAATGTCTACTTGAGGACTATTTAATCGCGTTAAATCTTACACATTTTAAACCAAACTTTGTTCCGTATGCGAACTTTTTTTACATTGGGATAATTAAAGTAAACGGAGAGTGCAGTATTAAAAAATGCTGTTTTCCGTTTGTTTGTTTAAACATATTTTATTGTCATAATAAGATACAATTGGATTGGGCACATGTTCTAACAAGTTAAATTAGCCCTCTCTCTACATGATACAAGTATTGCAACATATTCAACATACCAAAATAAAAATGGATAATGATGAGAGAGAGAGAGAGAGAGAGAGAGAGAGAGAGAGAGAGAGAGAGAACAATGACATTAATCACGATTTTAGTAAGCTATTGAAATCGTCCAGTATCGGTTATATATTTGCATACATGATGCAAAATTCTATATTTTTCATTTGCATCGCCCTTTCCCCAAAGTAGTTAATAATAGTTGCATATGACATTGAAAGTAAATTTCTCATCAACTCAGCTCTTTTTCTACTGTACTTTGGACAGAACATGAAAAAGTGTATGGTGGTTTCGATCGCACCTTATGAACAAAAAGGAGTGTCAGCAAGTTGAACGCGGTAAAGATCAGCTTCTAATGAACATTGTGTCGTAATCTAGTATGAGTAGTGAATCGGGCTACTGTCTGTTCTATGGGGTCTTAATGTTAATTTTGGTCGTTTGTACTATAGGGTCTATCGGACTTTGACATTGTGGGTTACTCTAGGGTCAATGGGAACTGAACATAGGGAATGTATGGCGACAATGGACTGGACCTGTCTAAGGTCAATAGGAATTGGAGAGGGGTGACGTCACGGTACTGGACACTGGCAACAGTGTTGCAAGTGGCTCACCTCAATCGGGTGGAACAGTATGGCAAGGGGCTGACCTGAATACGCGTTACTCTATGGACAAATAGAGACATTGACATAGATGCGTGGTTAGAGACAGGGTTAGAGACAGGATTAGAGACATAGACAGAAACATAGATACATTACACAAACATAGATTCACACAAAAAAATCGGCTAAAAATACTGAGGCGTTGGTGTTTATAGGCGTTGGTTTAAGGCGTTGGTGTTTATAGTGACACTACTTCAAATTCACACAAAACAAAAACTCACGAGTGTAGGGACAAGGGGTTTGCTAAGGAGAAAAGACGCACACACAAACACACACACATACACGTACGCGCACGCACACGCACACAAACAAAAACACACACACGTACGCGCACGCACACACACATACACAATTATATGATTGGCAACTTGATCGGTCTCTCTTTTCTAGAGATCTGGTTAGCCCAGGGAAGGGCTGTTTCTTTTTCTTGAACATCAGATGCACCTGGTTAATGGTAACACCTCCTAGGCCGGGCACCACAGACACATCGCCGACTCCAATCTTGTTCCCAATTGATGTGTGTTGTTGGGAGTGCGGAGGCAGCTTGAGTGGCTTCACTATCCCATTCCTCCGTTTGAGGGATAGTGAAGACCTGTTCTTGCCTCCTTCTTCTATTCTGCACCCGTGGATGCTGTGGTTGCTGAGGTTCCCATTCTTGTCTCTGCCTCTCCAGGTCTTCTTCCCAATTTTCTGTTTGGGGAACCACAGGTGTTGGTGCTGGTAGTATTGGTGGCAGTGGTGCTTGACGCTGTGGAGGTGTCCTTACCATGAGTTTCACCTCACAACTTGCTCTAAAGATAATGTGAGGCATTATTCTACTCTTCTCTTGTTTTTTCTTCTCCTCCCCTCTTCTTCATTTCTGGCTTTCTCCTGGATCGCCTCCATAGCCAGCTCATCAAGGATTCACCTAGCATACTCCAGGTGCATTTGAAGCTATAACAGTTTGCTGATTCTGCTCATTTTTGAATGTTGACTAGTCAACGATGGGTAGCCAGACTGACGAACGCTATGATTTATATGCCTGAAGCACGGACGTGAAGGAAAACACCTCCTTACACAAAAACTAACATTAATAATAACATGGAACGTGCGAACCTAAAATAAACACTCACGTTCACTTTTTTCCTACAAACACACTTTATTATCACTCATACATATAAAAACACACTCTATCTTACAAGTCAGGGAAACGAAGTGTTAATAGGCACACTTCTATTTGTTACTTACAAATGCATAAAGTATTTTAGAAGCCAGAGAAACGAAATGTTTATAGGCACACTTCTATTTTTTAACCTACCAACACACAAAGACGGACAAATTTTGGCAAATGAATAATGTATCTTTTCTAGATTGTTTAGGATAGCTATGAAAAGGGCTGTTTTGTTGGGGGTTATGGTAATCTCTTATCGTCTAAGATCGCATCTCCGTCTGGCTGCAGGCTTTCCCACATGATAGGGTCTGCTTCTTCGGAAGGAGAAAGAGAACTCTTTCGTGTCCACAGAGCAGTCCACAAAACCTCTGTCTGGCTTCTGCTGTTGTTGCCGCTGCTGCTGTTCTCTCTGCTGTTTCTGAAGACTGTACTTCTCGGTCCATTCTTCTTGCTCTTGATTTCATAATTAAACACCTCTTTTATCAGGTCTTTGGCCTCTTTCATCATCCTGACATTCTCTCTCATTCTTCAGGCTTGGGTATCAGGCTTTGCCTGACACGATGTAAATTCACGTGGGCTTCCTTCAACTTTGCTAGTCTTGAACACATCTTCATAAGTTGACGAGTCAACAATGGATGGTCTGACTGGAGAGTCACGATCAAAATAAGTCACCAAATGTTCTAAGGGATATCCAACACTGCGTTGATGAAGAAAATGCACACAATATTGTCCACACACCATGGAATCTGTACCTTGTAATTTCACATTATTGAATCGAGAGGGCTGGTTATTTCTTCTCATAAAGTCGATGATTTTGTCTTCCAAAGGCGGTAATCCATACGAATCAAAATACTCCACACAGGCATCATGGGGAAAGTAGACGGCTACCCAAGATTCCAAGAAGCAGCGTGCGAACTGATTTTCAAAAGGAAATAAAGTTCCCAGGTATCCATTTTGTTTTGTTTTGTGTTTTTTTATTTTTTCTTGTTTCACAAGTAATGATAAGTCATCAATTCAATCCTGACCTTTTGCTTGGAAATTTCTGTCAAGTAATCGTCTCTTCGCTTCGTCTCCGTACTCTGGGCCAAGAGAGATTCAATGCGATTGATCTCTAGAGCAGTCAGTGGAGGGGAGGAATGATCACGCAAGTCTTTATACCACTGATGCAACACTGCTTTTTCCGAGATGGGACCCCAATCGTCATCGAGATACTCATCCAATTTTTCTTCTTGACTCATCATCAGACATTTATCGTGCTGAATTTGACTGGGATGATCCTTTTGACGTCCATAGCAATCTTTCTTGGTCAACCCTGTAATTGTTTCTGTCAGGTGTTTGGCAAGACAGGAGACTAAAGGTTGTTCTTGTTCTGGTCATCTGGACGTGACCATCACCTCTTCGTCTTTGTCTTTGGGTTCTGCTTTCACGATATCCTCCCATTCCATTTCCAAAGATTCTCTACCATTCAAAGAGGAATAAAAGTCTTCCATAATTTCTAATAGTCTAGAATTACTTCTCTCAAACTGTTGATTTGTAGAGTGTTGTCGAATTCGGTATTCAAGATGGCGTTCACCGTCTCGGTTAGAGCTTCTGCAAACTGAAGTTCCACACGCAGTTGACCAGATTTTATAGGGTGGAAATGTCCCTCGTCGCTGCCTTGGTCTAGAGTGAAATCAAAGGCCCACAAAGCGTAACCTCCTGCATAATCGTCGTACGAAATGCCGTAGCTGCTGTTGGTTCCTAACTGTCCCGTGGCTTCGTACAAGAACAAGTACGATCTCAAGTAATTCTTCTGGTTAAAGTTAGGTTCGAAGGTTCTGGTACACAAGGTCTTGCCATCGCGACTGACTTCGATCTTGGACACTCTGCAGCGCTTAAACTCGAAAGGATTGGCAGTGATGGCTCCGTTGAGGGCCACGTTGCTGACGATACCAACGAGTAAATGCTTGGGTAACTGTCCTTGGAACAGATGATCTTCGATCTTCGATCGGATTCCAGCGGCAATGGTGAAAGTTTTCACTTCCACTCGTCGTATCGGAATCTTGGCGGCAGTTCTGCTCAAAGTGTGATTGATGTCGTTTCCCACTTTAGATAAGACTTCCACGCGTCGCACGTAGAGTTTGGATTCTTGGATGATGGTTTTGTACTCGTTGGCATTGGCAATCAAATGGAAAACGGTACTGCTATGATTCAGTTTCAAGCGGATATCAACTGCGTTGAGCAAATACTTTTATTGCAACCATATCTCCAAACGCAAACGATCCATCAGTTCTAAACTACGTCATTGTAGGATTTTCTTTCGACGGTCGTTCAAACCCACATTTTGAGGATCGTCATCTGCTGTTAGGACTGTGTCGTTAAACTTGTCCTCGCCTGCTGTGTCAGGTTTCCATACCACGCAAGCATCCAGATGAGTGTTCTTGGTATCTTTTCCGTTACGTCAACAGATGGTTCGTTCGGTAAGGGTAAGTATCCATGCTGATGCTGACTAGTTTGTTATTCAAGTACAAATCTACCTTGCTGAACAAGGAATGCATGAAATTGTTGACGGGAGCTACTCTGGCGTTGCCATCTGGAGCAATGTCATCCGTTTTGATCACTTTGACTTTCAGGTACAAGTAACTGCTATTCAGATCGATGTATTCTTCTGGCTGCCCCTTGATTTCAAATTCGATAAGGGCTGAGATCGTCAAAGAGGAGATGGGATGAAATTCTACCCATTGGAATTCTTGCATCGTCATCATAGTGGGTGCCATGGCAAACAGATCCAGTTCCGACTTGGAACATTCGCAAGACTCTCAGTGCATTATTTTTTCTCTCTGTTATTCAATAGTTAAAAACGTCTAATTCTCGGACGGTTCTTCTTTTCTTGGTCTTTCTAGCTCTGGGTATGTAAAGTCCTCTGGAGGTGTGTCGTCGTCGTGTCTTTCTGCCTTGTCCTTGCTGTGGCGTCAGGGAAGCAGGAATGCCTGACTGGGCAGCGCCCAGGGCATTTATAGGAGTTTCTCGTCGACCCAAAATGTCTTTGCTAGTTTCAAGCAAGACATTTTTGCCTGCTCTCAGGAAGGCTTCTTTAGGATTTTGTTTGTCGATGGGGACATTTTGAAGAAATTCTTTGCCTTTCGTCAAAGTGGCATCTTTCAAAGCGTGCAATCCTCGTGTCACCATCGGGTTCAAAACGGGGGCCACCGAACGAAACGCTGATTTCAGCATATTTCCTAAACCATGTCCTCACTGTCTAGCGACTCTTCGGTACACAGGATACATAACTTACAAGTCGTCAGAGAATCGTTTTCGAAAATGAATGTCTCGTTTCTTTCATTCTTTTTGGAAAGCTTGGTCAGAAATTTGGTGCCTTTGTCGGTTTGCCATCGAAGAGGGTAACGACCACATGGTTTCAACACCAGTTTTAGGGCTGGCACTAACTTAGTGCTTGATTTGGAAGTCAATGGCACGATCTAAGCAAATTTGGAAAAGACGTCAATGACACAAAGCAAATATTTGTAGCCACGATTGTAGGTGGACAAATGAGAGGTATCAGCTAAATCGGCTTGCCATTGATGATCGATGCCCCCACCTCGGGTGCGATTTCTGCAGAATGTTCGTTTAATGGCTTTGTGTAAGGTGTACGTGGCTTGTTCTTGTAACCATCGTTGCACTTCAGGTAAACGGACACTTTTCACGTTGCACTTCAGGTAAACGGACACTTTTCAGTCGGGTTTTCTGAACTCCTCTGTAACCAGCAGGATGGGTTGGATCGTAATAAATGCTGGTTAACAAATTCTCCGTCAGGACGTTTTTAACAAGTCACCCACTGTTCACGGACGCTAATGTTTTCTTCGTGTGGTATATTTTTGGATTGTAATGATTTGCGTGTCCGACGAGCAATAGGTGTCGAGGAGGCTGTCTGAACATGGGTAATCAGTTCTTGTTAAAGTTCTGTCTTCACCTTCCTTTTCTAATCTGAGGAAGAAGGAGTTGCAATCACGTTTTAATCCAAACAATTCTGGATGTTGATGGTGTTAACTTGCGTACTTTTTCTGGTGGAGTTTAAAACTCTTCTTCTCTTTTTTCTGTCTTGGTCACTGGGGTGGTGGTGGTGGTGGCGGTGGTAGTGGACATTTCATCAGGGTCTTAAAACCTTTCAGAGTCAGTCGAGCTGTTTCGTCTAAAGCTTTCTGGTGAAAGAGTTGAAGTCGTTGCAACACTTGATCGTACCGTTGCGAATTTTCCGTTTCTGACAAATCGCTGCGATCCATCAACGATTGCAAGTCGTGTTGTAACTGGGACTTCTCGGACAAATGAGGATTGGGAGGTAAATGCGGAATCAGTTGTTCTTGCCAACGATGGGATTCCATCCATAGTTTGTAAGGCACTAAAGTCAGTTTTAGTCACTTCATCAGATTCCTAAGGTCACGTCGGAGATCTTTTGACCCCAGAGGTCCCTTTTATCTTCTTGATCCTTTTTATCTTTGAGCCATTTGTGAAGCAGTAGCTCCCACGAGTCCTGTAATCAGTGGTCCTTTCCTTTCCTTTGGGGGTAGAAGAGAAATGGCTTCTGAGGGGGTGACATCTTTGTTTGTTCCGGGGCACGCACAAAAATACACTGACGTCGATGACTTGGCACATGCTCTTTTATCCTATCTTTTGGAGTAGGTCGAAGGGTTTGTAACCAGTCTTTTTGACGAACTCTTTGACTATCGCTTCGTCAAAAATGTGACGACTTTTTTCTATATCGCCAAACAATCCTCCACTTTGGTTGCTCCTCTTTTTCTTTGGAAGACTGTATCTTTTCTGGTGTAGACGTCGATGCTTGGGTAAGCGTTTTTTCGGATGCAGGGTCAAACGACTGTCCTTTTCTTTTTCCATTTCCTTTTTGGACAGGAGAACGACGATGGTGATGGTGTGGATCGTTTTGGTTACGGAGTTAAAAATATACTGAAGTCCATTGCTTGACATGCGTCCTTTTATCTTAATTTTTGGGGATGTATTTTTGGATAAGGTTTGATGGATCAGACTGTTTGAACATATGTTCTACCATTCCAGCGCTAAAGAATCCTCCCCTTTGGTTGCTCCTCTTTTTCTTTGGACGATGGGATCTTTTCTGGGGTAGACGTCGACGCTTGGCTAAGCGTTTTTCGGATACGTGGTCAAACGATGAGACTGTCCTTTTCTTTTTCCTTTTCATTTTTTGGACTGGAGAACGACGATGACGGTGGTGTGCACTTCTTTAGGGGACATCTTTTGGCGTTCAGGAGCACAAAAACACCGATACTAATTGTTTGCCCCAGGTTTTCTTTTTTTTTATAGTGGAATGCATCGCCACTGATTGTAGGTCCTCCGTATCATTTTCATGGCAGCCATCACTCGACGTTGAGGGGTTCGCAACGGACTAAATCGGGACAGTTCTTGCTTGGATAAATTTAGTAAACTCTGTAATATGCCCGATCTCTCTTGGACTTTGATTTTGGGGGAGGTTACTTTCTTAGCAGCTGGAGGAGAAGTTCCATTTTTTTCATCAAATTAAGAAAGACGCGTGTCAAATTTGGTGTGGCTGGTATAACCAGCAAACGGAGAAGTGGAAGAATATGAGGCTACAGGAGACGCGGTCACGGTCGCTGTAGGTCGTGGTTTGGGGATGTAAGGTTGCGTCCTGGCCGAAGAGCCTACCTTGCGGGTAGAAGCTGTTTTCTGGGGACTTGTTTTTTTTTGGGGGGGGGGCTTTTCTTTTTCTGGGGCTGTGACCTAGTCTTGACACCACTGCTCTTTTTCTTCTGGGTACGTTTGGGTCGGGGAGCGACTTTTAGCTTGGGGATGACTTTGGGGACATTGGGATCCCATTTTAAGAGGGAGAGAATGATAACACCTCCTAGAGAACCGCTACCTCCAGGTTTCAAAATGATTTGCTTTTTGGATTGAGTGTCGATGCAGGAATCTGCGAGTTGCGTCAAGGCTACTTTGTTTCTCTCAATAAAGCGTTTCGTTTGATGTGGAATGTGAATAATGCCTTGGAGTAATTGACCTGCTGTCACCGTAAACCATCGTAAGACACTCTGAGACTGGCTTCTAAGACACGAGCACGTATTCATGGATTTTATCCGCGACTGATGCCGTACAAGGCACGAATCAGTTTGAGGGGAAGATGAGATTGAAGGGACGTCATGTTGACGATGTGTGAGACAGACCAAAAGTGTTCGAGGTTTTCATAGATTTTTTTTAAGTCGACGGGGACTTGTACACGACAGGCCCTCCGTCTTGGCACCAGTGGGGAAACAGATGCGTACAAAATCGCAAATAATCGGAGGTAGTGGGTTTTAAATCCATGAGTAAATAGGTTTGAGGGGTTTGGGTGGCATCGTCGTACGCATGTGTCAGCCAAGGAATTCCTAACTGTTAGGCTAACACTTGCACTCGAGATTTATCTCTAGGGCATTTAAACAAGACCACGTAATGAGCATTGAGACTAATGGTGCGATGGGCTTTACTTTGCTGAAACAAATTTTGGGTGATGTAAATGACACTGGCATTACGATGATGCCCTTTGCGCGTAAACCACAGTTTAATTTCTTCTTCGTCTTCTCCTAACATGTCGTTGAAGATGACCAGATGAGTTTGACTGGGGTCAGACACGATCCCGTCGTCTTCGTCAGGAATACCTTCCACAAACACGATGGAATCGCCTTGACCTTTTCGCAGGAGTCTGTACGCCGATTGCCACTCTTTGTAACACCACACGATACGTTGAGATGGACGATCGATCAAATGAATTTTATGTCCGATAAAACGTTTGAAAAATTCGGTTTTGCCTGAACCGCTCGATCCAGGAATTAACATGTTAAAGGGATAGCGAAGATACACGGCCTCCAAACTAGCACGATCTAAGTTTTCGTCGATGACTTTGAATGTGGTGGAAGCGGTAGAAGAGACAGCAGAGGTAGCCATAGTGAAGGGAATGTCACTTTTGAATCGAAGACAGACATGACAAGAGTTTTATACTTTTTTCAGGACACGTTTATTTCAAAGTATTTTAAAAATTGAACACGAAAGACAAAAATACATAAAAGCCAAATGGTTAAGTACATCGATAAACTACACATCAACACGATCAAAGTGGAATATAAACAAGTCACTGTGCAACATTTTTGTGACGAAGATGTGGTGTCCTAGGGACAGTTTGTAATGTTCTTAGAGGCTCTACTCTTGGCACAGTCACATAGGGGTCCTCCCAGAATGACCTTTCGGGGATGTCCATATCAATGATGGTTCTGACCTGAATGGAGTGGTTTTCCTCGGTGTCGGGTTCTTCTTCTGACACTGGCTAACACAGGTTTAAAAGTTACTTTTCTCACTGAACGTTTGAATTTATGATCGGGCATAGTTTGCCGCTTCCTTTGTCCACACCTCGAAACCAAAACTTTTCCAGTCATGTACATCTTGCCAGTGAGTGTGTAATTCACAAGCTACACACACACACATCTTCGTAAACATCTTCGGTGACTAAAAGTTTAGGCATTTTTTTCCCCGTAGATGTCGAGAAGTATCGAGATGAAAGCGCAATGCTTTTAACAGAATGAGTCTCTCGTGTACATTTAAAGGTACCACCCTCATGTTTTAAGTGGTACCTCACAGTACAAATCGTAAAGAGCTCACAAGGAATCGGTTGGTAAACAAAATCCCAGAAAGGAAGTCACTAAGACACACACCACACTTCAACCCAAATTCATTGGATACAAAGTGTTGGTAATCCGCCACAGTCTGAATACTCTCATTGACATCCATCCACGGCAATTGTTGTGTCACTAACGATAAAGGTGGTGGCATGTAGCAAGTTTGTATACCTCTTTTTGTCGGAGGTAATAAATGTACGTTTTGCACAGAACTGATCGTACTCATTAGACGTATCCAAATAGTTTAATCGCTAGTTCACACACCACACACCGCACAGAATTTTCCTCTACAGACAAAATGTGATCGCGTAACAGATTTGGTAATCCTCTAAGTCTTCCTCTGGAATTCATCGTAGTATGGACACTATGTTAGTAGAACCAGTAGCAACCAAAGTCTTCTGACCCATGGGAAGTTAATCAATGTCTGACCACTGGAACGCTTTCAAATGAATCAGTCCTCTCACAGCATTCAGGTACCAGTGGTTTCAACATTGGTGACGTAATGGATGCAATTGTTCTTTGCGTTTGACTTGTATTTTAACAAACTTTCGGTAAATGCGTTCTCTCAACTCCACAGGCAAACCACAAATGTTCTCTCGTAAAGTATCCATCAAGAGATTACTGAGGTCGTCCCACTAAAGGTAGGTATTGACAGTGCGGAGACCATCGAGCATGTTCCAGGTAAGCGGAATTTTTGTTCCCACTCGTGAAGTGACACACCGCAACTGAAGCACTTGACTTTATTACCTTCGCCCAAGTAGATAAATCCAGCTGTGGCTAAGTCTTCGGGGGTAGGTCCTCACAGATATTTATGCCACTTTCCTTGGAAGGTCTGGAAACGACTTTCAAAGTCGCAGTATTCAGACAAACGCACAGGGAACAAATAATCTTTCACAGGTTCATTTCGATGAGGGTACGGTGAAACCCGCAGTAGTTTGCTTAGGCATGGATGACATCCGTAGGGTGTTAGACGCATGGTTTCACGTGGAGGATGACATTGACAATGACAACCAGTATAGCGATAAGGTATACTATAACGAGTGGCATCGCTTTCGCATCCATCAGGTTTGACACGTACAGCATCACTTTCTACGGTAGGTATTGTAGTAGTAGTCACAGCAAAGTTTCCATGATGTAATACTGAATCACTGAGGTCACATCGTACGGCATCCCTGCAATCTCAAGGCACAGCATCGCACTCCACTTGAGAATCACCGAACTTGAATGGTGTCTGTTTGTTAGGATTCATCTTTTTAGCTTGGCAATGATAGTCACAATGAACAATCGGCCTTGGACGTTTTCCCTTTTAATATGCTGACCAATATGGACTTCTCCTTACGGTAAAGTAAAGTGGTTTGGAAGCAGCACTCTCTTCTGGTACATGATTTGATAGACTTTTTTCAAATGTCGACTGACGATTTGGTGTGTGGCTAACCATACATTCTTGTGAGGTTGGTAGGAGGTCACTTTAAAATCTTGACCCTCTCCAGACTGTAAGGCTTCTTTCAGTACTCCAAAGTTCACCACTTGACTGGTGCGATAATTGAGTCAATCCTTTCACTTTACACTCAGTGTGCACTTCTCCTTGGGGGTCCCGGTATTTGTAGCCATAATTTTTAGGACCTCCACTAGCAAAACTTAGACTCTTGTCGTTGGGGTGCTCGTCCGTCCAGGCTCCTAAACGGTCTCCTTCGATGCAAGGGTGTCGATGATCGCCTGGATCGATGTACTAGCAACTGTCAGTGTCAAAATACAGCACACGATCTCCTAATTGGTGTAAAGTTTTGTACAATTTTAAGTGAACATGAACTGTCACATAGGTCGCAATGATGACATTTCCAAATTCGTCGGCTTGTGCACAGTTCAGTTCTTCTTCGTAATTGACCAGGATCAAGTCCTCACGAAGGACGTCCACTTGTTTCATGTATTTGATTTTGTCGTGAATCATCTGGAAGTAGCGGGAAGGTTCTGACAAATACTCCGTCTTGGGTAAACACGGTCGTTGTGCTATTTTCCCCACAAACAATTCAACATCAATTTGGCAAACGATCGTTGTCGTTACTTTTTCTCTACGTGGGCTAAAGTGATGCCAAGTACCTCTCTTTGAATTTCTTTTGGTTTTTCGGGGTTTTGACACCAGGAAGGATAACCGCTGGCTTCTCGTTTGTGTTTCAAAAAAAAAAAAATGTCCACGTAGTCTGCGAAAATGCCTTTTTGGGTCTCTTCACCCTTGTGGTACGGTTCTGTTTTGGGAAAGTGGTACATTTCGTACACTTCAAACAATTGTTATCCCAGGTCCACAGCTTTAAACAATTCCACGCTGACCCACCCTTCCTTCAAGACGCGTTCTTCCTGGGTGTGCTGACAAGGTTGGTCTTGGTTGCAGGTTTCGGCACAAGTACGACACAAAGGAAACATAAGTTTTCCTTGGTAATGGTGAGGTAAAGCGGGATATTACAAGTTCGTAGTGGGCAAGACTTTACATTTAATCAATCCTTCGTATTATCGAATGTTGTCCAGGTCGATGTGTACCGTCATCAATTGTGGGTGCCCTGCGGGAAAGTGACAATATTTGCACACGTAAGGATACAGCTATTTCTTCTCCTCTCTCCTCGTCAGCGTGGTACAGCAAAAAAAGGGAGGATTTTGAGTTTTAATTGATTTTGGCAAACATTGAGTAATCTCTTTTCGAGAGAGATGGGTTGCCCTGAAAAGGACCGTTGGCTGTTTTTTGTTTTTTTTTTGTTTTTTTTTATTTTTTTTTTTAAAAGGGACGCGAAGTAATGAGCTTTAACTGCCTTATCCCTTTCCCACGGCCAAGGCCTACTTTTGGACCTGCTACTGTCGATGATTTGGTAGAGATCACTAGTGTTGGTATCTCAGGCGTAGTAGGTGTGTTGACGGAGTTGGAATGTTTGGCTCGGGAACGTCTTTTCTCTTGGGTCATATTAAAGAAGTCTGACTCCTTAACTCTGCCAAAATGTCTAAGAGTACCGTCACCGTTTGACTTTCACCGTCCTTCTCTCCTAGACATTGTTTCTTCTCTGCTTCTTCTTCTTCCCGTCGTTTTCTTCTTGCCTCTTCTTCTACTCTCTGTAGCTGTTGAATGGGATCTTCTTCTCGCTGTAGCTGTTAAATGAGAAAGGCTTGTTCTGCTTCTTTCTGCAGTTGCAAAAGTTTCTCCAATTCTTCTTTCTGTCTCTGTTTAAAACCCTCGACGTACGGAAAAGAAGGAGAAGGTGGTGAAGGTGCTGGTACCGGAACAAATTCTTGTGAAGAAGAGAGAAAATCATCTAAATCCAAATTAGAATCGTTCTCTTCTGGAAGTAGGACTGTGTTTGCTTTGGTAGCCGCTGCTATGTCATCACTTCTCGTCTCCACAGCCGGTGCACCCCAGTTCATCGTCCTCTTAGTTTCCGTCATGTTCTAACTCTGTCGCATTGATTCACTGCGCACAGACGCTAGCGCACCTATATAGGGAATGTTATGTCACAGACAGCTCTCTTCGGATTGGAAGACAGACTCCGCACTGTGACTGAATGTTTTAACGCGTGTTAGGACCGATGAAAGAACTCAATCCGTTTCAATCCGCTCTTCCACTATAAATAACCGCGGTTCACCTCATTTCATTCACCTATGTGGACTAACGTAGAATCGTTTACCCTTCTGTCGTCGATGTTGTTCAACCCGGACTATCCCATGTATGTCAAATCATCATGGGCAATTACCCAGATGACTGATACAGCCCTTTGGAAACGAAAAATTTATGTGGAGAGGCAAGGCTCTCTGAAGAGAGTCTCAATCTACGGCCCAGAGGTCAGACGAAGTTTGAGGAAGAGAAGAAGATCCGTGCGATGCTCTGTATGTTAACTGAATGGTTTAACAAAACAAACCAAAAGCCCTTTTCAGGGCCACTCCATTGCTTCAAAAAGACATCTATTCTCTCTTGCCTAAAAAATATTTAGACGATTTTTTGTGTGACAGATTTATATTCATAAATCTATGTTTGTGTAATATGTCTATGTCTCTGTCTATGTCTCTAACCCTGTCTCTAACCACGTATCTATGTCTATGTCTCTATTTGTCCATAGAGTAGCGCGTATTCAGGTCAGCCCCTTACTACACTGTTCCCCCCGATTGAGGTCAGCCACTTGCAACATTGTTGTCAGTATCCAGTACCGTGACGTCACCCCTCTCCAATTCCTATTGACCTTAGACAGGCCCAATCCATTGTTGCTATACATTCCCTATGTTCAATTCCCAGTGACCATAGAGTAACCCACGATGTTAAAGTCCGATAGACCCTATAGTACAAACGACCAAATTTAACATTAAGACCCCAAAGCTCCATTCACTACTATTATGGATGATATCCAATGTTTGATTAATAAATCTTGCCATTTTGCTAGATACGATTTTTCGACATAAGCACTTTTTCAAAGCACTGTAAGACATACTACACTGAGTATTCTGTTCGAGATTGTTCCATAAAGATACTGCTGAAGGTATAAAAGATCATTTGTTAGAATTTAGCCTGAAACGGCAAATGACCATATTGTTTGAACGTCGGAGGTTATAATTTGTTTGTTTCGGACACAGGGGGAAGGAGTAATGCAAAGATATAGTCTGGAGTTTGGCTCATTTTAATGTTGTAGATCAGTGGTTTCCAAAGTGGGCGATACCGCCCCCTTGGGGGGGGGGGATTACCGAGGGGGCATTAATGCTGAATAATGCTTTGTACGGTGTAAGGTAGGGGGGTGCTGAGGATAACCAAGGGGGCGGTGGCCCGAAAAAGTTTGGGAACCACTGTTGTAGAGTGTTAGTAGTTTGTGTCTTTTTCTTCTAGACTGCAGACTTTCCGACCTTGTGTCAAAATAGAGAGATTGCCTGATAGTGTATTTTGGAAGTCCTGTAACTATTTTTGCCACTTCGAGCTGTATTTTTTCCAGCATCTCTGAATCAATCAGAGAGCATCCGTCTCAGACTACACTGGACTACACTGGACTACACTGGCATATTCCAAGATAGGCCTGATATAAGTTATATACAGTTTTGATTAAATTTGCCTACTTAGTTTTTATTTTAGTTTTCGTGGAATAGCTATTCGACATGATGCTGTTTTTAAAATACTGTCAATGTGACAAGTCCATTTGGTATTTGGTGAAAGTATTAATGCTTGATGGCGATGAGAATCCACATATTTAAGTTTCATATTATCAAGAACAAGTTCAGGATTGTTTGTTACGTTTTTGTTCGTGTAAAACATAGCCACTGTTTTTTTTCTGGATTAAACTTTAAGAACCATTTCTTGGACCAGTTATGCAGTTTTATTAGGTCATTATTCATGGCAAGCTCTATTTCAGCACAATAAGAAGGGGATGAATAATGCAGAGATGAGTCATCTTCAAAAAGACGAGTGAGAGAGCTCATGCCAATGGCAATATCGTTTACGTAGGTTAAAGACAATAGTGTCACAAGCACGGATCCTTGAGGCAGTCCGGCATTTTTAATCATTTCCCGTGAGTACGTATCATGCAAAACCACCGCTTGTTTCCTATTACTTAAATAACTTTCGAACCATTTTATCAGATTACCTGAAACTCCGTATTCCTTCAATTTAAATAATAATCCTCTGTGCCAGACCCGATCAAAAGATTTTGATAGATCACAAAATACAATACAAGAATTTTGGGAATTGTTCTAATGAACTGCAAAAACTATGATACATTTCAATAAATTGAAAAACAGTGGATTGACCAGAAAAGAATCATGATTGATACTTATAAAAAGACAGTTTGTATGAAAGTAATTATATACATGTTTAAAAATGCATCTTTCAAAGAGTTTTGCGACACAGCTAAGTAGAGCGATTGGTCTACAATTGCCAATCTCGTGTGGGTCACCATTTTTAGGAATGGGAAGAATGTGCGCAAGTTTCCATTTATCTGGAAATTTGTTTTCCTTCAATGATAGATTAAAAAGTATTGCTTGTGGTGCTGCGATTGTTTCAATAATGCCTTTAAGCATTCAATGACTTGCACCATCAGGCCCAGTGGCTTTATTGACAGAAATGGAATTAGTAATATCTTTAATTTCTTTTTCAGTAATTGTAATTTCGTTTAGGGTATCAGAGCATCTTTTCAGAAAAGTAGGGAGAGAAACATTAATATCATCAATAGTTGAAATTGAGGTAAAACAATCATTTAATATTTAGCCTTTTCTTTTTCATCATAGATGCAAACCGAAGCATTATTTCTTGTAGCTCTAAATGGTGAAATAGAATTTGAAGGATTGATTTCATTTAAAAAGGATTTTGTAATTTAAAAAGGATTTTGTAATTTTCCAAAATGTTTAAGGAGCATCTCTTTCAAAGTCTAAAAGATACGCATCAATATTGCTTTTTAGCATACCTTTATATGTTGTTTACTTTATTCCTGATTTGTCTGAATTTGTTCTAGTCGATTGGTTTATCACGATTGAAGGCAGATTTGCGTGCGCTATCCTTTTTCTTATCATTTTTCTTAACTGGCAGTCAAACCACGGTTTATCGGTTGGGCAAATTGTTAGTTTTACAAGGAACACTCAAAGATAAGAATTCTAATAGCTTGGTTGTGAATATATCAGTTACCACATCAATATCGTTTGGTGTTAGCAGTAGATATGCCCAGCTGGTTCCTGTTATCAGAGCGTTCAATTTATTGAAGTCATCTTTATTGTAAATCCAAACACGGCGCATGTATGGCGCTTGGAGGTGCACGCTAACGCTGATTGCTGTATTAGGAGCATCATGATTACAAAATTCTCTATACATTTTAAGCTGTCTTTGTGAATTATATTTGTACAACAACTTACGAAGATTGGATCAAGCAAGGTTTTGGTACTAGAAGTTAACTCGTGTAGGATTTGTTACCACATTTCATAGACTATATCTTGCCATTGAATCAACTAAATTTTCAGAAGTAGAAGGTACAAGTAAATCAGTGTTATAGTCCCCATAATAATATGTTTATAATTGTCATTAACGATATCAATTGAAGATTCAAAACTTTTCCAGAAATTAGTTCGAGAGTAGTTCGATCTGTACCCTACCCTTAATGCTAATTTACGGGAGGGTAAGGTAATCTCAATCCACATTAGTTCATGTCGTGACAGCCAAAGTTCAAATCGGTCAGACTGTTGCCAATTAGCATATCAGAAACGTATACCATGACGCCACCTCCGTGACAGTTTCTATCTTTTCTAAAAGGTTCTTTAAAACTATCGAGTTTTAAACAATCCATGTGGATGCTAGAATTTAAATCTGTTTCAGATACATAAAATTGAGAATTCCTCCGCTATATTTTCTAAGTAATTAAACTATTGTTGGATGTTCCTAATATTTTAATGAAGTAAAAAAATTTCATTAACCTCGATAGGTCCCTGGTTTGTTTCAATGTCCCCACAAAGAGTTAGCAAGAGTGAAATCATTAAATTGAATGGAATATTCTTGATAAATGGCAATGCAATAATTGCATTTGATTGCTTATAAAACATTTCAAGACGTATTTATGATATTGATTTTCATGGCTTTACCGCAAAATATCGAACGATTATTAAATGGAGATTCTATACTGTATTATGGAGTTATCCATTATTATTGGGGATTTTATTATGTGGTAACTGTTCTCCGTGGAGGTGTTCTCTTTGAAGACAAGATATGGTAAAATCATATAAGTCTGACTGTACAACACTGTGCATAGAAAGAGATAGAGAAAAAAGTAATAGTGTGAAAAAGATAAAGAAAACAATGGGTGAGATCATGCTTACACGTTTCTCGAGATTTGAGATAATTTCCTGGTTAATTTGGCATACAACTGGAGTAGTGATGTAATGATTTTAACGTTGGAAGAAATACTTGAGCTATATACTAAATTCAATACAGATCAACTAAATATAGATGAAGTCAAAATGTTAACACCTTAATATTGGACACCACATTACATTCTAATGATCACAACAGTAATCTAAAGATAGCGAGACACACATACATTTATACACACTTGCCCATACACACTTGCTCATACAAGTCGGTAGACGGACAGCCTAATATATATCGTAAGGTGCAAGGTTGATATATTCCAGAAAAATATAGTATGAAAAATTTTGCCAATACGAAACAAGATTTGGCTTGAAATTTAACATTTGTAACGTTTAAAGAGATTAAACAGTTGTTACGTATCGGCTCGTTCAAAAGTAACAAAAGAAAAGAGTGAAGACAACAAGCTTTGTAAGTTTTAAAAAAAATAATTTATTTCCCTAGAAAACACGGTGAAAAGGTGAAAATATGAAATTGGACTTACGGTTTGTGAAGAAAATCCAAACATTTATCCTAGTACTGAAAAAATAAAAGTCCTATCACTAAATAATTTTAACTGAATCCAGGTTCGAATCTTGATGACGTTCCAAGATGGAGGACGATGACGTCAGATGAAGTCTTCACACAAATGTCCAGAATTTCACGTTGAACCACAATTTGTACTGTACTATTCCAATTTAGAATGAATTTCACTGAATGTCTTTGTCCTAAACCACTTGTGTAGTTCTCCAGGGAAAAATAAATTATTATTTAAAAAGTAGATGAACTCCTATAGCTGTCATCTATAACAAGACACATCTCGAGCTCTACAGATGTAAAGAAATATAAACTCTTTCCAGCACAAGAAAAATAATACCTTCTTCTCAAGGTATAAGAACGACTCTGACTATTTCACAGGGACCTAAGTGTTTTTAAACCTGAACCAAAACGTCATTTCATGCACACGCACGAAGAACGCGTGGTTATTTCATCATCTAACAATCGCAGTACACGATGTAATCATATATGCTTAGAAATGACCTTGGCCATAACCACGTCGTTTACGCCGGTTGTTTATCCAGTCGGCAATCTAAAATAATGTTTACCCGAGCTGAGAGTCATATTTACGTTCTAAATAAACACGATGTTTCTTTCAAAAATATCAGATCCCGTGAACATAATCATCATCATAATAAAATATAATGATACAAAAATGAAATAAAAAGTATTCAAATTTTAACACACAAGTAATTAAATTACATGGTCGTAACACAGTCCTCAGCTAGATAGTAACTGTGCCAGGAATGTACTTTCGAAGATCAAATGAAGAGTACGATTCATAATGAACCGGACCCAGACTAAATGAAAATCATGTTGATGTGACAGCCATTATGCCCCCTTCCTCTTTTACCGCCATATTAAAAATCGTATCGCTACTACGCCTGAGTAGTGTTATCAATATCGGATTTTCCAGACATGACTTCTAATTACATCTTGTTGGTCTTTAATGAAAAAGTGTCGATCTTACATCTAATATGGCTGCTGTGACAGCCATCTTGAAACTATTGTTATAACTGAAGAATATCAAAGATGGTTGCAAGACTAAGAGTTAAAATAAAGAGTTGGTTTTATCTTTGATAACTGGAGACAAGCAATGTTGGCCAGTAGAACACCATTTCCTATAGAGTGACTCTGTTTCTGTTATAGTCACAGAAACAAATAGAAATTCCAAGTTTACGATGCAATAAAATAACTACTTTTCAGATATCAATATGGGTGACACGATATACCTGTGCCGAGTATCGAAACGATTCACGATACATAGGGTACGAAATAATATATTATCGATATACATATGAACTTGATGGCCTTTCCATCTTTAGAAAGTCTGACAGCGATAGGTGGTGCCATTTTATGTCATTTGCTGATTGTATTCCCAGTAAGCAGATATATACTTAGCATATAATATAGTTAGCATCTATTTTTATGCTATTCTCATCTATGGCATGGTAACTAAAAATACTTTCAAACAGACTACTTCTTAATTGTCAATGATTTTTAAGGAATATTAAGGCCCTTTAAGGGTTATCCATTTGATCAGAAGCAGGACTCACTTTAGCCACCAGACAGAGGTATTTTGATCAAAATAAATATATTCACTCAATTTCATTTCTTTCATCCTTAGTTACTCAGTTTGTCTAAACTCGGATAGGGATGTATAGTTTCGTGGCACACGATCCCGCTGGGCTAAATTGTTTTGAAAAAGAAATTAAAACTAAATTGGACTTCGAAACTGATTGACTGGTACTCCGTCTAATTTTGTAAATCCAGCATGTACATAGGACATGTATTTAGCACCATTTTTTTTCGGGCTCAAAATCAGCTACTATCTCCATTAACACTTTCCCAGCTATAATAATCTGATATACTTCATAACTTTAAAACGTATTGTCATCATCACTAACATCAGCCAGTATTTGCTGAACGATAACCTCATCTGAAGACGAACCGCTCTGGGAATCATGCATTTTTGGTTTGCTAGGTAGTCCGTATTTTAAACACGCATCTGTAAAACTTTCTTGATGCAAGATTCAAACTATGACATAATGCATGCGTCAATTAAATTTAGTTTAACAACCTTTCCTGTCAAGCTGAAGAACGTAGATGTGTAAATAGTTGCTCCTACGAAAATCAGTTGTCGTGACAAGCGCTACGATACATCTACTAGAGCGACTAACGACGCAAAAATCACTTTAAGGTCGAGAGGTTAAAGTTTCTCTGTTCCTTTGCCAGTATTTCATGTTTGTCTCACAGCGAATAAGCTACATTAACTTCTGATTGGTGGCTATTGTTTACCCTGGACTTAAACAAACAATAGCCAAAATCAGAACTAAGTGTAACATATTTCACTGGGACATCAGTAGCGTAGCTTTCAAATTAGACCAAAGTAGACAAGATACAAACCAACAAAGAATGTTCGTGTTAAAATGGTTAAATAAATAATAAGTAAAGTACTTAATCATACACGTGGAACATATTTGTAATGTCTCCTTTGTGCTGAACAAGCTGTTGGGATAAAATAATTAGCATGAAATTAGCGGGGGAGGGGTGAGCAATATTACAAAGCATGTCACTTTGTGTTAATTTGTATAAGGCAGGCAATTGGGCGTTGTCAAGTCTTTTCCGTTTTGTTTTATATCGATTTCCTCTTGTATCGATATGTGTATCGATACAGCAAAAGTATCGGTGCATCGATATATCGACGAATCGTTCCACCACAAGCTACAATAATAACTAGGCTAGTCAGTGAACAGAGGTGACTAGACAAGAAGATGGGAGGAAATGCCTCTCCATCAGGTAATTGTTTCTTCTATAACTGCAAATTTACCTTAGCACAGAGCAGTTATCCTTATCTTATGCAATAACGGCAATTTAGTCAATTCATATTATATTAATATGTAACTTCCATTCGTTTTTATCAATATTCTAACTCACTATTTAACTGCCAAAAATATATACCATAAACAATGATATAGGCATGAAATAAAATTAAAACTCAGTTGTCGAGGTCACTACATTTAATAAAAATGTTATACAATGAAGCAAATTTCTAATATTATGATAACTATCGATAAACTTTTTTTCAAATGAGCTATTTACAATTATTCTCAATCAAGTTGATAAAAACAACTGGTAAAACCTTTCAATTTATTGGAGTTCTCTAATGGAATCATGGCAGGAACTTTTATTTAGCAAAATCACCTGACTTAAACATGTTTTCAACGCTTCTGTGTACAATTTCTTCATACGTTACATACACATTTCATCTTACATGATTGATCTGATGTCAAGTATGAATGTTTACACCACATTTTGATCTCATGTAACTATATTGCAGTTTTTTTTCACTTAAGTCCATATCTTAATACAGTGTGATATATCAATACGTGTGCACATTCCTTGTGATTTATCTACAGTGTTTATCAATGATACGAAATTGCAAACCATGTCGATATTATACAGTAAATTCCTCGGCTACGTGGAACACATACTGTGCTGTATTTGAAGTTTTGATTTTTGTTCTTGTTTCTTAAACATACTATAATGTTCTAAAAATCGATTATTATTAATTAAATATGAAAATGTCCAAAGGCCTCTCTCTCTCTCTCTCTCTCTCTCTCTCTCTCTCTCTCTCTCTCTCTGTGGACCTTCCCAGCAAGATGCGGGCTAAAATCTATGAAATGACAAACGTAGAAGATTTTCGTTCATGTCATCCCACGATATCTCTGGACTTATGAATCATGGTAAAAGCTAAGTCAAACCAACCAAAGGATGAGAGAGAGAGAGAGAGAGAGAGAGAGAGAGAGAGAGAGAGAGAGAGAGAGAGAGAGAGTTTATGGTCGGTGGTACTGTTACTAAAGCAGAATAATGACTTAGATCAACTCTAAATATATTAAAATATTTTAATTACCTCTTGTTGGTTTGTCATTTTGCTTAGTTTTTATTCCACATTAATTTCCATGAGCCGATATGTGAATGGCTAAGCGTTCATGTGAATGCGTAGCTAACCAGGTGTTTGTAGTGCTCTGCTTTTATCATTAAAACTATCTTTCATGTTTAAATCATAAGTGTGTACTATATTGATTTAATCAATGTGAAGAAAAATAAACAACTAAAAAAGAAAACAATCAACTTATCAATATGCAAAGGTGATTGTGAATAGCCACAAAAGGCATAGAACTACATTTTGTAGCGGACACACTCGGGGATGTGAGTTCATTTACTTGGTCAATACACAGCTGCCTGCATTAAATCTTAACTCCATTCAAAGGGTAAATATATATATGTGATATAAATAAAATATATGTACAGTATGAACGCTGTATCAATGATATACCACTCGTTGTATAAATATTTCATTAAAAGGAAACTCGGCAAGCCTCGTTTCCTTTTAATGAAAAATTTATACATCTCGTGGTATATCATTGATGCAGCGTACATACTATATATATATATATATATATATATAT